>BHFT01078305.1:0-19094 GCA_004320025.1 Laticauda laticaudata
AGTACTCTAGGTGTGGCCTTACTAAGGCTTTATAGAGTGGTATTAGTACTTCCCTTGATCTTGATTGTATCCCTCTGGTAATACAATTTAGGGTTGCATTGGCTTTTTTGGCTGCTGCTGCACACTGTAGGCTCCTATTTAGCTGGTTGTCCAGCTAAATAGTTCAACTCTGATCAACAAATATCCTCTTCTGTTGAAAACCTCTTCTATTTCCAACTTCTGGACATTTTATTCCTTAATTAGTTGGGATATTTTTTCTCCACATCAGCCTATTATCTCCTCTCCATCTTTTACTGTCCCTATCCTTCAGCATACTTTGAGTTTGTCTCTTGAATGCCCTTTCGTTCTGCAACGTTGGCCGCCTAGTAAAACATGAGCTTTCTTCTTCCCCTCTTCCCAATTCCTCCCCATCTGAGATTTTTGCCCCTTTTCAACCAGGTTCTTTAAACAAAAGTGGCCTTAAAATTCACAAACATGCTCAAGTTCAGGAACAAACTGACTATCATGGTCTTATTGTCCCAAAACAGCATGGCTATCTCAATATAACCAGGATAAAGCAATGTGTCTCCCAAAAACCTTAAGCAAGCTAAAAAATTATTAAGATATGTTGTGGTTAGTTGGAAGCAGGTGTGGATGGCTGAGGAGAGTGAGGACTCGGATGAGGGGCCAGGACCATTAGGGAGTGGGCTTCTGCCTTCAGAGAGAGTGGGGACTGGCAGCAGTGAGGAGGAGGTTCCAGGGACTATGTGTCAAGTGCGCATGCGTGCAGGATTGTTCGAAGGAAAGAGCAGCTACAACAGCATGGGCAACTCAGGAGTAAGGCTTGAAGATAATGGTCCCTACTTCAAGAAGATAAAAACCAGCTGTGAAACAAATATACTTTGCAGAAGGCAAAGACGTTTTTAAACTCCAGCTTCGTGGACATTCCAGTATCCTGAGTTTGTATGTGAAAATTCTTATTTTGCAAATTATTTCTTGTTATCTTTTTGTCAAGTCTTATACAGTTTGGCAAGGCTTGTGCTTATCACAGCTCATTACTTTGTAAAAGCTTTACAAGGTTTCTGTTCCTTTTGGATTGTGTTTGGTTTGTTGGAAAAGAGTTAGAACAAGATATTAGGCAGGGAAAGAGTACACAGTAGATATCCCAGTTCATTTAGTGACCATTCAAAGTTAAAATGTCCCACGGTGGCAAGAAAGAGAAAAACGGGGAGAAACAAGTGTCTCATTTAACAGCGGAAACGCTGGGCTCCCCTTGTGGTTGTAGTTGTAGCTGTAAGTTGAGGATGGCCTGTGTATCGCTCCTCCTGACAGGAAAGAAAAGAAGAAGAAAAATGTCTAACCCTACTGGTTTGCTCCTTTTGCCACCAAGTAAATGGAGATTTAATAGAAGTGAGTTAAATCCCTTCTATGTACCGCAAGGTCAGGGGTCAGCATAAGTAAATCATTAATTAACACACTGATGGCTCCGTGCTATCAATCAGGTTGTGTTTACACACAGGGACCAAAGCAGCCTCTTGACATTTAAGCCAGGAGGGAGGTTGCTTGGATTGAACTGCAAGCTTGCAATGTCCTTTTTTTCCAGCATAGTAGCTTTCTCCTCCCTCCGACTTTGATGGCAAGCCGTGATCATACTAACACTAATACCACTCTATAAAGCCTTAGTAAGACCACACCTAGAGTACTGCATCCAGTTTTGGTCACCACACTATAAGAAAAGATGTTGAGACTCTAGAAAAAGTACAGAGAAGAGCAACCAGGATGAATAGGGGACTGGAGACTAAAACATACAATGAACGGTTGCAGGAACTGTGAAGTCTAGTGAAGAAGAGAAGGACCAGGGGAGACAGGAGAGCATCTTCCAATATTTGAGAGGCTGCCCCAAAGAAGAGGAAGTCAGCTATTTCTCAAGGCACTGAAGGCCAGACAAGGAATAAGGCATGGAAACCGATCAAGGATAGATTCAATCTGGAAATAAAGAGGAATTTCCTGACTGTGAGAAATAGAATAGCATAGAATAGAATAGAATGGAATGGAATGGAATGGAATGGAATGGAATGGAATGGAATAGAACAGAGGATAGGATAGGATAGGATAGGATAGGATAGGATAGGATAGAAGCTTTATTGTCATTTTGAATGCACACTAATTGTCATACATTAAAGTGAAATTTTGTTGAATACAGCTCTCAAAGTGTCACCACCCTCAATATACACTACATAATACAACAGAATTAATAAATAAATACAGATAAATACAGAATTATGCATACACCACACATATATACTGTGTGTGTACACACACACACACGTACACACATGCCACATACAATTAACCAATGGAACAGAAGTTGCCTTCAGAAGTTGTGGGAGCTGCATCATTGGAAGTTTCAAAGGAGACACTGAACTGCCATCTTTCAGAAATGGTGTAGGGTCTCCCGCTTGGATGACTCCTCCAACTCAGTTTATCTGTAAACCCTCCAACTTTGATAGCAAGCCGAGATCACTTTCTCCCTGCACCAATCTAGCAAGGCTATCAAGAAAAAAAAAAAAAAACACCTCATTTCCTCTCCCAAGAGAACCCCCCCTAGGTTTTCCCCTGCGCAGAACTGTCTTCTTCCAGAGCAGCAATAAATAAATATCTCCTTTAAAAAAAGAAGAAGCAGCATAAAATGGCGTTTTAATGGAACCCGAGCTTCAGCAAGCATCCGTGAGCAAGCAAAATTTGATCTCTTGTTACGCTGCAGAAAAAAAATAGTTGCAGGGAATTAATGCATAATTGAAGCCAACAGACAATGAACTCTGGGGTTGTTTTTGTTTCCTCCATACACACCCCGAAGGGGGAAAAAACCTCACAAAAATCACATAAAGGAGGTTTTATTGCTAAAAATATCCCTGCTGCCAACATCAGAGAAAGTGAAAATGCACAGAAATAACAGCGGACTCTACACTTTCCTGATGGATCAGTTCTGGGTTTATTTGTGGACTTGCCCGAAGGACCTTATCCCAGCTCAATTTCATCATCATCAACATCATCATCATTATTATTATTATTATTATTATTATTATTATTATTATTATTATTATTATTATTATTATTATTATTCCTCTGTTCCTCTCCTTTCAGACATCTCTGAATGGAGAGAGGGCTCTTTGAAGTTTTGCAACAAGGTATTCCAACAAGTTGTAGGGTGAAGGTATTTCTGGAACAAAGTCAGTTAGCTTTATTACTGAAAGGTTGGATTAAAAGGGCGCTATCCATCAAAGGCCCACAGCTCCAGCTGGAAGGACAGAAAAAGTTGTAAATAATAATTGAATGAGGAGCAGACTGTGCTCTGAAGGTCAGGATCCTGCAGTGTGGCATTGGGGATCCTCGGTGGTCTCTGTGCTTGGTTGTTTTCTTGCAGATGTTTCATTACCCAACTAGCTAACATCATCAGTGCTTGAGGGGAGGAGGGTTTGTGGAGAAGAGAAGGAGAAGGAGGAGAAGGACTGTAGGGTCCTTGATACCCTTGACCCTGGTTGTTTTCTTACAGATGTGTTATTACTCAGCTAAGTAACATTATTAATGTTATAAGGGAGTGGGGTTTGCAAAGAGGAGGAAGAGGAAGATGTGGTTGTTGTGAAGGACTGTGGGGTCTTTGGTGCTCTCTTAAGTTTGGTGGTTTTCTTGCAGATGTTTCACTACCCAACTAGGTAACATCATCAGAGCTAAAAGGAAGTGGAATTTGTGAAGAAGAGGAGGAGAGAAGGAAGACTGTGGGGTCCTTGGTGCTCTCTGAGTTTGGTGGTTTTCTTGTAGACATTGCATTACTTAACTAGGTAACATCATCAGTGTTAGGTGGGAGGAGGGTTTGTGGAGAGGAGAAAAAGGACTATGGGGTCCTCAATATTCTCTGAAGTTGGTGGTTTTCTTCCAGATGTTTCATGACCCAACTCGGCAGCATCATCAGTGTTAGAAGGGTGCAGGGTTTGTGGAGAGAAAAAGAGGGGAGGAGGAGGTAACCAAAAGTGGATGCAGTATTCCAGGTGCGGCCTTACTAAGGGTTTATAAAGCAGCACTAAAACCTAATCAGGTTGTTTGCTGGACTGAAACTCAAGGTGAGGTTGACCTGTTTCAAATCTTCTTCCCACCTGCAGTGAGATGGGGGGGGGGAGATCTGTGGCTGATGAGAAACTGGGGTGCTTTCCTTTACCTGATACCTCGCAGCTGGCGATAATTGCTTGCAAAAAATGTGCAGGTGTGCAAAACCGTGCAAATTAGGCGAAGGGGGCATCAAAGAGGACAAAACGGAGTTAAACACTATCCTTGTTCATTAAGAGGAATATTTTTCCCATCCCTAATGCTTTTCAGGAAGGGGCTTCTCCAGACTATTTTATTCACTGGCGGCACCATCAATAAAATGTAATAAATCGTCCATTCATGTTCCCTGCACACAGAACTTCTGTGCCGAGTTTTATGGTTTTCAGGGTAATGGGGAACGACATATATCCCACTTCTCTATACACAACGAATCTTGCCAGCCTAGCTCCTAGAGGAGCCTCCTCCTCCTCTTCCTCCATCACATCTCAATTTCAATCCTATATCGGTCTAGCCACTCTATGTATCTGCCAAAGTGAGTTGTAGCTCACCAAAGCTGATAACTTTCAATAAAATGGCTAGTTGGTAATAGAGATTTCTAGTTCTTGAAAAGATAAGCAATGTTAGAGCTGGCAAGTATTTGTATGGAGGTAACCATTGTGGGATGCCAGGGTGGTAAACCAGGCCAAAAATTATTGGAGGAGGAAGAAGGGGAAGGGGAGGAAGAGGAGGCAGAAGAGGAGGAGGAAGAGGAAGAAGAAGAAAAAGAAAGCGGAAGGGGAAGGGGAGGAGGAGGAGGAGGAGGAGGAGGACGAGGAGAAGAAGAAGAAGAAGAAGAAGAAGAAGAAGAAGAAGAAGAAGAAGAAGAAGAAGAAGAAGAAGAAGAGAAGGAAAAAGAAGAAAAGAATGGGGGAGGAGGAGAATGGGAGGTAGAAAAGGAGAAGAAGAATGACACGGAGAGGAGGAGAAAGAAGCAGCAGCAACATGGGAAAAAAAGTAACTTCCATATTATTCCGAAGAAAACATGAATTTGACTTTGAAGTCACTTGAAATCAAGTCCCACCCAATGGATGGTTTGCTATTAAATTCTGCACAATGTTTCATTTCTCTTGCAGAGCAACAACTGAAAGTAGCTTGCTCTGGTGGGAATGCAGAATAAGAAACCAGTGACTAATTCCCTTCAATTCCTTTCTACCAGTTCAATTCCACATCTTGTTTCCTGAGGCCCACCAAACCCAGGAGATCCCCCCAAAAAACCCAAGGCCCGAAATTTAGCCCCAACTCTCTCTTTTTTGAATGCCCCAAGGATCAACTCTGATGCCTGGACATGCATGACTTTTCCTGCTCCAAGCCAGCTCCCACCAGCCCCAAGAAGAGCCAGAAAGCTTCTGTGGTTTTTATCTCCTCTTTGCAGAAGTGGAGATGAAAGAAACCCAACAGCCCACTCAGTTCTCTGATCACGATGGAGTTCCCCCCCCCCATTAAAGAGCACTAAATCCGACAAAATAATTCCTTGCCACAGCTGTAAGAAAAACCTTTAAGCCCCCTCAAGTAGCAGAATGTTGACAAGGGCGATAGCAGTCTTCTGGCATTTATCCTGCTCATTTTTCTCTGAGTCCTTTGGACAGGGTTGACTTGAAATCTGCCAGCCTTGCAATGATGCTCTCGCTAGATTTTTTTCCCCTTTTTTTTTTCTTTTGTGGCATGCTTAGTCACACAACGCTATTGGGGTTAAGAGAAGGCTGCAAAATCAGGCTTGTTTCCTTTGCTAAGAGGAGAATCTTAGTGTGCATATGTGTGTTTGTACATGTTGTCAAGTCATAAAATATTTCTCTGGTCTTTTAGAGTTGCCATTAGAAAGAGAGGGGGGAGCAGAACTGAAACTGCATTCCATAAATGTTTTCAAAGATAGTAACTAGGTGACTGAAGTTTCTGCGGCAAAATTCTAACTGGAGAGTATGATTGATGATTCTTGGCTATGGATGTGTCCCATTGGAGAATATGAATTATGATACACTCAGGGGGTGGGTGAAAACCAGGATCAAGGATGACAATGAATGATGTGTCTAAAAGTCGGCTACACCCAGGTAGCACCAGCATGTTTACTCCTAATAAATCTTCTTTAAGCTTTGAAAATCCAACTAGAGACTCATGATTTAAATGGGGGTAACTACCAGAGCCCTGATATGTGTGTTCTGTCAAAAAAGCCTCCGAAATCCTAAGCTGCATTAACAGTAGGATAGAATCAAGATCAGATGAACTGTTGATACTGCTTTATAATGCCTTAGTAAGACCATAATAGAAATATTGGATCCCATTTTGGTTACCATGATATAAAAAGAAGATGTTGAGACTCTGGAAAGAGTGCAAAGAAGAGCAACCAAGTGTCAACTCGTAAAGCATTCCGATGTCAAGTTGCCATAAGCAGGGGAGGGAAAAAAACAGAAGTACAGTCCACGCTTATCTTACAAAGATTGTAGCTAGGCTACTGGATCTTCTGGCCACAAAAATCCTTCATTGCAGAATGTGATTGATGATGCCCAGCCTGTGAACATGCTTGGTTGGAGAATCTGATTGATGTCACACCCAGGGCGGAGGGAAGAAACAGGGTCACAGGTGATCATAAATCATGTGTGGCAGACTTGGCTTCATATGGGTCAATACTGACATGTTGTTCCTAATAAATCTTTTGGATTCTTTTGAAGATTGGCTCAAGGCTCATGATTTAATTAGAGCAATCTCCGGAACCCTGATACCAAGATGATTAGAGGGCTGGAGGCTAAAACATATGAAGAATGGTTGCTGGAATTGTGTGTATTTAGTTTAATGAAAAGAAGGACCAGGGATGACATGATAACAGTCTTCTAATATCTAAGGGGTTTCTATAAAGAAGAGGCAGTCAACCTGTTCTTCAAAGGACCTGAAGGCAGGACGAGAAACATCGGATGGAAACTGATCAAGGAGAGAAGCAATCTAGAACCAAGGAGAAATTTATTGACGCTGAGAACAATTAACCAGTGGAAGAGCTTGCCTACAGAAGTTCTGGTACTCCATCACTGGAGGTTTTAAGAAGACATTGAACAACTACTTGTCTGAAATGTTTCAGGGCTTCCTGACTGAGCAGGGAGTTGGACGAGAAGACTTCCAAGGTTCCTTCTTGCAGAATAGGAAAAAAGGGATTTTTTTTTTTACTGGTCAAATACTGAAATTCTACTTTCTATGGCTCATAGGTGAGAATGCAGGTCAACTTTGACTTACAACCATTCAGCAATCAATCAAAGTTACAACAGCACTAAAAAAGGGGGGGGCTTCCCACCAACTGTTACAACTGTTGCAGCAGCCACAAGGTCATGAGGTCTTAATAAAAAGAATAAAGGGACCTTGGAGGTCCTCTAGTCCAATCCCCTGGCTCAAGCAGGAGACACTATACCATTCTGGACAAAAGTTATCCAGTGTCTTCTTAAAAATCTCCAGTGTTGGAGCACCCACAACTTCTGAAGGCAGGTGTTTACAGAATGACTACTATTGTGAGACAGCCCAGGAGCACCACACTGCACACAGAGACTTTGTCTTTTAACAGTGGTTTAGATATAAGACATATTTATATACATAAATATGCATGGTCGGCAAGCAATCAGTCTTTATTACTCTGCATAGAACAACAATGGAGATATTGTAGAACACAAGGAGAGAGAGATACTATCTCTCAAGGCTGCCCTTATATAGTCAACTTCTTAAAGTGGTAATAAGTTGCTGATCCAACCTCAGTCTTAAAGCAGCAATAACCATGCTGATTCATCCTCATTGCATCAGCCTTACAACAGCTGATCAGCTATTAAGTCTCAATACCTTAACAGTTGTATTGGTTAATTGTCCTCACTGTTCGAAAGTTTCTCTTTAATTCCAGGTTGCTTCTCTCCTTGATTAGTTTCCATGCATTGTTTCTTGTCTTGCCTTCAGGTGCCTTGGAAAATAACTTGACTTCCTCTTCTTTGAGGTAGGCCCCTCCAATACTGGAATACTGCTCTCATGTCTCCCCTCGTCCTTCTTTTCTCCAGACTAGCCTTACTCAATGCAGAGGCAGAAAAACACCCTGAGCAAAGCTTAATAACAAATGCACTTCAGATACACAGACTTCATCAAGTGACAAGATTTTTGCAACCGTAATCCCCACCTGTCACATTAAGAGACTGCCCTTCAATTCTTTCAGGAGCACATTGGATTTCCTGGCTCACTTCTGTCTCACCTTTAACAAGCAGGAACTGCTAAATTTAATTCCTAGCACCCTCATTTAAAAAGACCATCTCACCACAATGAAAAATTCTTTGGTAGTATGGATATTTTTTAAAAAGTGGGGGGGAGAGGAATTGTGATTTTGCTTTGCTTTTTATTTGACATCTTAGAAGCTCCTACAAATCCAGGGGGGACTGCCAGTGAGGAGGAGGTGGTCAAGCTATTTCCCAAAGCACCTGAAGGCCAGACAAGGAATAATGGATGGAACAAGGAGAGATTCAACCTGTAAATAAGAAGAAACTTTCTGACAGGGAGAACAATCAATGGAAAAGAAGTTGTCCTTAGAATTTGTGGGAGCGCCATCACTTGAGACTTTCAAGAAGAGATTGGACTCCCATCTGTCAGAAATGGTGTAGGGTCTCCTGTTTGGGTGGGGGGTTGGACTAGATGACCAACAAGGTCCCTTCCAACTCTGTTAAAATGAGGTGGATCTGGTCAGGAATCCAAACAGTTTCTTCTCTCGAACTTCCTTATTTATAGATGAGAGTCAGATAGCGGATTTATTTTTTATAGCACTGTCCTTGCATTTCTGGGAATGTTGATTTTTACACCAAGCAGCCTCATTGCTCTTTGAAAGCTTGCCAAAGTCTTTGCGTTCCACTCTACAACCCCAAACCCAGAAGCTGCAAACCAGCAAGGCAGAAATGAAATGTTTGCCTCTCCCTGTCATTTTCCATTTTTAAAAACATTTTCCTTTCCAGGTTCGGCAGTGGGAGGGAATATCCTTCCACCAGCTTTCACAGAGTGCCAAATATTTATTTGGTTGGCAGCCACATGAAAAAAGGACCAACAAGATCCAGAAAAAAAGATTTTTGGGAAAAATGTCTTATTTCTTTTTACTTTAATTTTGCTCAAATGAGGTGCTGCTCCACCTGACGTCTCTGTGCAGGTCGTCCTCAACTTACAACAGTTTGTTTAGTGAACATGTAAGTTAGATTACATCAGAATGATGTTATCAAACCTGGAAAGGAAACATCTGTAAGAAAACAGCCAAGCTCAAGGAGCACAAAGGAGCTCACAATTACCATAAAACTATCTGTCTGTTTCTCTGTCTCTCATCTATTTATCCATCTTATATCTATATCTCTCTATCATCTATCTGTCTAATCTATCCATCATTATCCATCCAACCATCCATCCATTCATCCATCATCATAATCTATCTGTCTATCTATCATCTGTTTCTATCTTATATCAATATCTCTCTATCATCTATTTATCTTTCTTACAACTATATTTCTTCATCTAATCCATCTATCCATCCATCCATCCATCCATCCATCCATCCATCCATCCATCTATCTATCTCTCTAGACTTCCCTTGAGCCTCCGGGAGGTTGAAAATGTCCTCTCCAGGCTCCAGAGGTTGTCTAGCTTCCAGAATTTCTGGGAAGGCTTTTTTTTTTTTGCCCGCCCTGGGCTCCGGAGGCTTTCCTCAAGGCTCCAGGAAGGAAAAACCTACTTCCCTGGTCTCTGGAGGTTCTCTGGAGGCCAGAAATGGGGTTGTTTCTGGCTTTCCAGAGCCTCTGAGAGGCCCATTTTTCACCCTCCTTGAGCCTCTGTGTGGACTCCTGGGGGGGCAGGGCAGGGTGGATGGGATGAGCCATAAAATTAACAACCAGCCATAAAATTAACAACTGGGCAGGGCAAACCAATGGCAGCCCATCTATCTTTCTATCTTTCTATCTTTCTATCTTTCTATCTTTCTATCTTTCTATCTTTCTATCTTTCTATCTTTCTATCTTTCCATCTTTCCATCTTTCCATCTTTCTATCATCTATTTACCTATCATATTTATATCATCTATCTTATATCTATACCTCTCTATCATCTATATAGCGAATCTATCCATCCATATCAACCTCTCTATCATCTATTTATCTATCTTATATCTATATAATCTATATCTATCTTATAGCTATACCTCTCTATCATCTATATATCTAATCTACCCATCTATATCTCTCTTTTTCTCTATCTATCTATCTATCTATCTATCTATTTATCATCCTCATCTATTTATCAGACTTTTATATTGTCCATCTTGCCTAGAGGCTACTACAAGAAGTTATTGACTTACAACAGTTCATTTAGTTACAGTGAAACTAAGAAATGTGATGTATGGCCATTGCAGCATACCCATGGTCACCTGATCAAAATTCAGACACTTGACCACTGACTCTCATTTACAAACGTTACAGTGTCCTGCAGTCACAGGAACCTTCCAACAAGAAAAATCAAGGGGAAAGCCAGATTCACTTAGCAACTGTGTGACTAATGATTTGATTAACAACTGAAGCAGATAAATTGGTAAAATAAGGCAAAACTCACTTAACAAATGTCTCACTTAGAAACATAAATGTTAGTCTCAATTGTGGTCATAATTTGAGGACGACCTGTATAATGCTCTTGCCAATGAGCCTCTAAGATCAGGCTAGCAGTGATTAAAGGAGAAAGCTAGCAAGTGACAAATATCTCCCTCCAATGTCACTGGAGCTGAAAATTCATTCCTGGTGTCCCCCTTGTCTCCTTTTCCAGCAAAAGTGTGCTGTCTTTTGTTTCATATTTCTTTCTTTCCTTTTTCTTTTTTGCATCAGAGGATAGCACAAAGGAAGTTGAAGCTGCAGGGGGAGAGAGAGAAAGAGAGAGACAAAAAAAGAGAGAAAGAAAGAGAGAGAGAGAGAGAGAGGAGAAAGAGAGAGAAAGAGAAATCAAGAGATGGGGAGAGGGGAGAGAGAGAGAGAGAGGGAGAGAGGGAGACTTAATAGGAATATCAAAGCAACCTCAGAATTGAACTCGATGAGCTCCATTTGGGAAGAACCGTCTTTCTGCCGAGGGAAGATCTTGTTTGTCACTGTAAAGATTGCAGCTGGCAAGGCCGTTTGATCTGGCAAGCACTTTGATCTGAGCCAAACCTTGAAATGCAGAAAGGAGTGGAACTCGGCTTTGGAACTGAACAGAAAGAAATGGGGCAGAGGGGAGGGAGATGGAGGGAGGGAGGGGAAGAGGAATGAGAAGGGGATGAACAGAAATGAAAGAAGGGAAGGAAAAAGGAAGGAAGGAAGGAAGGAAGGAAAGAGGAAGGAAGGAAATGAAAAATGAATGACACAAGGGAATGGAAGGCAAGGGCCCAAAGTAGACTTTTAGGAGCCCAGGGTCACAGGAAGAAAAGAAGGAAGAAAGGGAGGGAGGAAGAACATGAAAATGAATGACATATGGAAAGATAAGATATGAGAGTGAAGGGAAGGGATGGAAAAATCCTAGAATAATCTTGTAGCAGCCCAGAATTTCCTAGAGGGAGGGAGGAAGGAGAGAAAGGAGGAAGAAAGGAAAGGTGGAAGGAAGGAAAATGGGAAGGGAAGAAAAGAGAAAGGAAGGAAATGAAAAAATGAACGATGTATGGGAAGGGAAGAGCCCAGAGTAGCCTTATAGCAGTCCAGAGTTACCTAGAGGAAGGAAGCAAGGAAGGAAAGACAGGAAGGAAGGAAGGAAGGAAGGAAAAGATGAATGACAGATTTCAGGAAGGGAAAGGACAAGAAGTCAGAGGGAGGGAGGTAAGGAGGAAATTATAGGATGTTAAGATACGAATCCACCTAAATAGGCCCACATCCTCTAATCAAGAATGGTAAGAAGGAGAACCCGTAAGAGCTACTTCACTTCCAGTTCTCCACATGGAAAAAGAGTGATGAACAACTCTCAGAGCTGAAACATCTCCTCTGCAGACAGAGCTGCTTGTCATCCTTCAAGGAGGCCTCATTTCTTTGAATAAACAAATTAGAGCGTCTGGAGCATCCTGATCACCACTGGTCCAGCAGGAAGAAGGCTGGGTGAGATGCAATTAGGACAAGGGAACTTGGCCAACAGACAGTTGTGCACGGGCGAGCCGTGTGCGGTCTTGCCAGCTCCATCGTGTTCTCCCACGCACCTGGACTAGTAAGGCAGAAGATGGCCTGGCTGAGGTCCAGGCTCTGTTTGGCAACTGAAATGTTGTTCCAGCATCTTTTGTCACGTCACAGGCACTCAGGTTATCTCGGATGGGTGATTCGGGGACAGGCCTTCTGGAAGAGGTGACTCAGCAAAATTTGAACTTTCCAACGGAGGAGTTAACTTGGCAGCGAAAAGGACTTTGCTGGGGTAGGGTGAATCACTCCTGAATTTTGCAGTCTGATTCCCAATGAGTACAGTGGAACCTCAGGTCACGACCATAATCCGTTCCAGGACTTTGGTTGCAACCCAATTTGGTCACAAACAGAAGCGAGACTGATTGCACAAGCACCTACAATTCTGCACATGCGCAAAAGGGGAAATCGCCATAGCAGGGAAAATTGCCATGGCTGTTTCTGATCGGCACCCGAGGATCTGTTCGCGACCAGAAGCAACATTTCCCAAAATTTTTGGTCGTCACCCAATTTGGTTGCAAACAGAAGCATTCGTGACCCAAGATGCCACTGTATACACTACTCCTGAGAGACGGATGTCCTCTATACCAGTGGTCCCCAACCTTTTTTATATCAGGGACCAGTTTCATGCAGAAACACTTTTTCAAAGACTGGCAAAATCAATTCTCCAATACTAAAGGGCTTCTTTACTATTTCTTTACTAAAATATATATTTATATATATATTTTAATCACGATTATTCATTCTTTGCAGCCCGGTACAAAATGATCCACGGACCGGTACCGGTCCGGGGCCCGGTGGTTGGGGACCCCTGCTCTATACCCATTGCAGAAATTCTGGCGACCACCAGAGGACAGCAAAGAGCTATGAACCTCCTCAGCTTTAGTTACTTTCTAGTGGACAGGTGTCAAACTCCGTTTCATTGAGGATCGCATAAGGGTTGTGTTTGACCTCGGGAGGGCTGGTGTGGGCATGGCCAGCTCGACATCACCACAGGTGGCCCAAGTGCTCCCAAACTCCATTTTCGGCTGCAAGGGCCTCCTGCAACTCTGCCAGCAAAAATGGAAAAAAGTCCCCACAGTTCAGTCCTGAACTAAATATTGTCCTGTATTGGTGTCTGTCTGTCTGTCTATCTATCTATCTATCTATCTATCTATCTATCTATCTATCTATCTATCTATCTGTCTGTCTGTCTGTCTGTCTGTCTGTCTGTCTGTCTGTCTGTCTGTCTGTCTGTCTGTCTGTCTATGACCAACAATCAAACAGTAAACCATAGCCAAATTACAGAAGCACCAAGAACACTTGTGTGATTTTCCAGGACAAGGAACTTGTACATAAACTTGTATGTAAACCATTTCCTTCTAGCACTGATGATGTTCCTTAGTTGGGTCATGAAACATCTGCAAGAAAACAACCCAAGCTCAGAGAGCACCAAGGACCCCACAATTGAAACACTGTCTTATATTCATCACATTTAGTTTAGCTCCTGTATTCATGTATGCCCTCCAATAGTCATCTTGAACTCTATAGCATAAGTTGTACCAGCTTCTGGTTGTAGACTTAATAGAAACTATGGGATCAGAGGAAGAATTATGTTAGAGTAAGCTTCCTCCAAGCCTACGATTTTGTTTTATTGACCAACATACTTGATAAATGTCTCTTGAGAATTCCAGAAACTGCACATGCATTTTGAACAATCTCTCTTTACAGTCAACACACCCAATTTTGTAGCTTGGATTTTAGAAGAATGGGGGAGGCTTCCTTTTCCATTTTGATGGCAACAGAAAATCACATCCATGCTGGCATGAGTTTCTGGCAATGAGACCAGTTTCATTAAGATCTATTTAAACCTGATTGTTGTTTTTTCCCCACATCGTTTGTTTTTAACTGCATGATGTCATTCCTGGGAGTGGGGGTAAAAGGCATATGTCAAAATATTTCAGATGGGAAAGGAAAAAGAAATGGGGAGGATGGGAGGGGAGGGAGGGAGAGAGGAAGGGAGATGTGGGAAGGAAGGAAGAGAGAGAGAAGAGGAGGAAGGCAGGCAGGCAGGCAGGCAGGCAGAAAGGAAAGGAGATGTGGAAAGGAAGGAAGGAAGGGAGATGTGGATAGGAAAAGAGAAGAGGAGGAAGGAAGATAGGAAGTCAAAAAAGGAGGGAGAGAGAAGGAGGAGAAGGAGGGAGTAAAGAAGGGGAAGGGAAGGAAGGGAAGATTTTGTTTAAAGTACAAACACTATCAAGGGCATCTGTTATCAAACTGCCAAATCAGAAACATCCTGAAACCTACTTGGAACGTCATATTTTAATCAAACCTTCTGCTGATAAATATTTGAGTCATGTCTTTTAATGAAATCTGAAGCAGACCTGCCTTCATAGGACCAGATTCTGAAAACACTGAGCAAGGACTTCATTGTCCATTAAAGGAGGATAATGCCTAGGTAACTGAGGTCATTGAAATGCAGATGCTGGAGTGAATTGCTACCTACAAAGATCAGAGTTGGGCAGACCCTTGGTGTTCTTTATGACACTCCATGGAATCGAAAGTTGGACTTTAATGAAGAAGGATGGAAGGAGTCGGGAGGCTGTTGAAGGGTGGTGTCGCAGAAGGCTCCTGACAACCCCATGGATAGCCAAGAACACAAATCAATAGATCTATAATGATATGCCATAATGCCCTTTGGAGACAGGAGGCTGAGCCACAGACTAGACTTGGGTCAGAAAAGTGGCAGCTGAGTCTGCAGAAAGAAGATGGACAGGGCAAAAGTCTTAGAAGGGGCCTTTCCCTAGTTTAACAGAATAACAGAGTGGGAAGGGACCTTGGAGGTCTTCTACTACTCTCTCCTGCTCAGGGAGGAAACCCAGTACTATTTAAGACAAATGATTGTCCAATCTCTTCTTAAAAATTTCCAATGATGGAGCATTCAAACTTCTGGAGACAAATCGTTCCACTGATTAGTTGTTCTAATTCTCAGGAAATTTAGCCTTAGTTCTAGGTTTCTTCTCTCCTTGGTAAGTTTCCACCCATTGCTTCTTGTCCTGACTTCGATGCTTTGGAGAATAGCTTGACTGCCTCTTCTTGGCAACCTTGAGATATTGGAACACTGCTGTCATGTCATCCCTGGTCCTTCTTTTTATTAGATTAAAAAGGTAAAGGTTCCCCTCACGCATACGTGCTGGTTGTTTCTGGTTCTAGGGGGTGGTGCTCATCTCCATTACAAAACTGAAGAGCAGTGCTGTCCGAAGATGTCTCCGTGTTCATGTGGCTAGCATGACTAAATGCTGAAGGTGCATGGAATGAGATTACCTTCCCACCAAAGTGGTCCTTATTTTTCTACTTGCATTTTTACAAGCTTTTGAACTGCTAGGTTGGCAGAAGCTGGGATAAGGAACAGGAGCTCACTTCGTTACATGGTGCTAGGGATTCGAACCACCAAACTGCTGACCTTTCTGATCAACAAGCTCAGGGTCTTCGCCACCGAGCCACCATGTCATCATTATTATTCATTAGATTAGACATATCCAATTCCTGCAATCGTTCTTTATATGTTTTAGCCTCTAACATCTTTGTTGCTCTCCTCTGCACTCTTTCTAGAGTCTCAACATCTTTTTTATATTGTGGTGATCAAAGTTTATTTGATTGTAAAAGTGATGGTGGAGATATCATATTAAATTTGCAAGACAACTGTTAAGATAATATTACAATAAACTTAGAGCTAGTATTTCTGAGTGGACTTCATGCCATAGATAAAATCATAGGGCTGAAAGGGATCTTGGAAGTCTTCAACCTCCACCCAAGGCAGAAGTTTTTATACCATCCTAGACAAATGGTTCTCTATTTTTTTCTTGAAAACCTCTAGTGATGGAGTAGCCACAATTCTGGGAGGCAAGCCAGACTACCTCACAAGGCTAACAAGATCCTAGAAGAAATCAATCCAAAGTTCTCACTCAAAATATAAATGACAAAGCTCAAAT
Source organism: Laticauda laticaudata (assembly GCA_004320025.1). NCBI lineage: Eukaryota > Metazoa > Chordata > Lepidosauria > Squamata > Elapidae > Laticauda > Laticauda laticaudata. The sequence goes on from BHFT01078305.1 coordinate 16,241, forward strand.
TACAATCCTATACAACCCAGTTTGGCAGTACATTTTTAGAACAGCTACTCTGAGACCATTCTGGGCTCTGGATTGGTGCTTACGTCAATCCTTTCTTACAGTAGAAGAAATCATGAAGGATTCCAGAATGAAAGAGCTTCTGGTTCATACAAGAGAAGTGTGTATCCTCTCCCATCCTGTCGGAAAGAAACTGGCTGAGTCAGGGAAGGAGTCAAGTGGGGAATTAATCTGGAATCCTTTTGTTAGCACAAAAGTGTGAAGTGTGAGCTCCCTTGAATGCTGTTCATCCTCATTTAAGTCTGTCCCAGATGCAAATTGCCAGTCTGGGAAGATTCCTGTAAAAATAGGCTTAGAATAATAAAGTAGTTAGTTTAGGCCTAGTTGTTTGTACATGAGCCATCCTGTTTCTTGACCAGCTTCTTTGAGAATTCCTCCAAGCTCATAAATCCTGATTCATCCTAGCCATCCAACATTTACTCAGAAACATGGAAATTTCAGCCACTTCCAGAAGACCCAGTTCAGAGGTGGTCTTCAACAGGTTCTGACCAGTTCTGGAGAACCGACAGCAGAAATTTTGAGTAGTTTGGAGAATTGGCAAATACCATCAGTGACTGGCCCTGCCCCATCTCTTCTCTGCCTCTTGAGTCCCAGCCAATTGGCTGGGTCTTATTTTGTTGCCCTGCACAGGAGAATGGAGCTGGAAAGCAGGTGAGTGGGGTGTGGAGGGAATGGGGATTTTGCAGTAATCCTCCCGCAGGAGTGGGGAGGGAATGGAGATTTTACAGTATTCTTCCCCTGCCATGTCCACCAAGCCACACCCACCAAACCTCACCACACCCACACTACAGAACTGGTAGTAAAATAATTTGAATCTCACCACTCTTCCAGTTCCTTTTTGAAATATAATCTTTGGATTGCAAATGTCATGGAATCGTAGGAGAATGCATGCAGCAAGCTAAGTTTCAGTGCGCATGCACACACACACACTCCCCAAACCTTATAATCAATTCTGCTTTTTCTGTCTGCTCTCATCTCATTGTCCTCTGGGAACCCCTCTATCCCTGTCAGGGATTGCCCTTTATAATTTATTCAGCTTGTACTTGCTGAGTTCCTTTCTATTTATCATTCATCTTTACAGTTGTACATAAAATTAGATTGATCCTCCTTTGCTGGCGCCATCAAGAAGAGAAAAAATGGTCACTGAGCAACCTATAAAGCAAATGCAGATGCAATGACAACCTGGTCTTGAATACTAGGGAAACTTGCCCTCCGAGAACCAAATTAAAACCACCACCAGAATGAGTTGCACCAGGTTGAGGAATTAAAAAAAAAGGCAGAGTGATTGTCACCTCCATAATCTGATTTTTAATTTGCAATTGAATGAGCAGGACCTTTGGGGATGCTTAACCTTCCTCCCCACTTAAATATATTGTCATGCAAACCTGGGTGCAAGGAAGGTGCCCTTATTACCTGCTTGAGATAGGATGGTGTAAGTTGAGTTGGAGGATGTTTTTTTGGGGGTAGAGGTGTGTGTGATGCCTTGGCTTCATTTTGTTCCATTTTAATTTTTTTAGGGTGGCGATAGGTCTTGATTGTTCTTGGCACAGAGAGTAGGAACGTTTGAAGTTCATTGAAAAAATGTTGGAGTAGTATATGCTTTGCAGGAATGAGCTAAATCAAGTTTACGACTACGTTGTGAGATACTGGAGTATTCCCCAAGTCGCAGTGATAGAGGGTGAAAGTGCAAAGATTTGTACATTTGCCTAAGAATTGTGACTTCTCTATCACCTTCTCTTTCCTCTTCCTCTTCTTCTTCTTTTTCTTCTTCACATCCTCCTCTTTTTTCTTCACCTCTTCCTCCTCCTCCTTCTTGTATTCTTCCTTCTTCTTGTTCTCCTCTTTCTCCTCCTCCCTCTTCTTCTCTTCTTCCCCCTCCTTCTCCTCACCTCTTTCTCTTCCTCCTCCTCCTCCTCTTCTTCTTCTTCTCTTCCCCCTTCTCTCCCTCCTTCTCTCTGCTTCCTCTTCCTTGTTCTTCTCCTTCTTCCTCCTCCATTCTCTTCTCCTCCTGATCCCCTCCACTTCTTCTCTTTTACTCTTCTTCTTCCTTCTCCTCCTTCTCTTCCTCCTCCTGCTCTTCCTTCTTCTTCCCCTCCTCTTCCCCCTTCTTCTCCTCTTTTTCCCCTCCATTCCCCTTCTTATTCCCCTCTTCTTTCTCCTCCTTCTCCTCCTTCTCTTCCTCCTCTTTTTCCTCCTCCTCCTCCTCCTTTCCCATAAATCTAGTAGTTATCTTGAAAAGTGACAGAGACAGTTGTATTTACATGGATGTGTATTCTAAACCTAGTGTCAAAGGCCACCTCATTGATTCTCTGTTGAAGTGAGCTATGAATGGGAGTGAATCCCAGCTATTCACAACTAGAATTACATCAGCTCACACTTATAATGAATACAATCTGCCTTCATGTTGGGGTTGAGCTTCATGCTGCAATTCAGCACAGCCAAAAGCATTTAATCATCATCTGGTGCTCAATGTTTCCCTGGTTGTATAAGTGTTCAAGCACACATCTACATATGGCTCCCCTGAGTGTGTGCAGCTGCCACTCTGGATGACAATTGTTGCTTCTGGCACACCAAATAATCCAGAAATTGTTTGTGTGCCAACACTGGGACAAGAAAATGACAGTAATGAGCTGATATGGTTGGATCCCAAAAATTTACTCTGAGTCGATTCTTGCATGGGTGATACTATTAGGGAAAGAGAAAGGGAAAGGGGGAAAGGTAGGCAGGGGAGAGAGAGAGAGAGAGAGAGAGAGAGAGAGAGAGAGAGAGAGAGAGAGAGAGAGAGAGAGAGAGAGAG
>BHFT01078305.1:19101-47836 GCA_004320025.1 Laticauda laticaudata
AGAAGAAGAAGAAGAAGAAGAAGAAGAAGAAGAAGAAGAAGAAGAAGAAGAAGAAGAAGAAGAAGAAGAAGAAGAAGAAGAAGAAAAGGAAGGAAGGAAAGAAAGAAGAAAGAGGAAGGTAGGTAGAGGGGAGGGAGGAGAGGAAGAGAAAGGAAGGAAGAAAAGAAGGAAAAAGAAAGAAAGAAAGAAAGAAAGAAAGATGGGTTGGGTGGGCAGGAAGGATGGGGAAAAATAAAGGAAGGAAGGAAGGGGAAGAACACAAGGAAGGGAGGAAAGAGAAGGAAGGAAGGAAGGAAGGAAGGAAGGAAGGAAGGAAGGAAGGAAGGAAGGAAGGGGCAGAAAACAATTTCCTTATATCTGTCAAGGAAACAATATTCCCACATAGTCAAAGGTACAGAATTGGACTTAAAGGCAAGCTTTATGTTTTCACTGGACTCGTGCAAAGAACTTTGAACTGGACAGCAAGACAGTCATGTAACAATAATAACTTTTAAAATTTCCTTTTGCTTTTCGGCACATATATCGTATTTGCAGAGCAAAGGGTATTTGATTTATTTGGGCTGGGGTTAAATTTAATTAATTGGAAAAATACAGAGAATTTTTTTTTAGTATATCCCGAAACACCACAAACGTAGATCGGTACAATTTTTAACAGCCTCTAAAAAAAACATCTGTCATAAAACTACTAGACTGGAAAACTAACAGATTGATTTTGACAGGATTTTTAGCAAGTCACACGTCTTTCCTTTGAGGTAAAAACCTCTCCACCCCAAAATTATTTCTACAGGAACATGAGGTGTGCATTGTTGTTGTAGACCAAGAATTGTTGGGCTGAAAAAGCACAAACCAATAGTAATTACCTAACAAAATGGACCTTTTAATATTTAACAACAGCCTCTTCAAAAGTTTGACTTTCAACTTTCATGCAAATTTGACTCAGGGCTTCCTGTATCGGAAAAGTAGGAGATAATTTTGAAGGTGTCTTCTATCTGTTTATCTATCTATCTATCTATCTATCTTTTTCTTCCTTCCTCCATCCCTCCCTTCTTCTTGCTCCTTCCTTCCTTCCTCCTGTCCTTCCTTCCTTCCTTTTTACTTCCTTCCCCTCATCTTCCTTCCCCCTTCCTTTTTTCCTTTTCTTCCTGCTTCCTTCCTTCTTTTTCTTTTTTTCCTTCCTTCCTTGTTTTTTCTTTCCTTTTCTTTCTACTTCCTTCCTTCTTTTCTTTCTCTTTCCTTCCTTCCTTCCTTCCCCTTATCTTCCTTCCTTTTTCCTTGCTTCCTTCCTTGCTCCTTTCTTTTCTTTCTCCTTGATTCCTTTTCTTTCCCCTCCCTCCCTCTTTTCTTTCCCTCTCTTCCTTCCTCCCCTCTCTCTCACATTCCAGAAAATATATGGCCACTCATCTTAAACTAAATAAGTAAATTAAATTATTAAAACAAATGAAATAATTGAAAACATAATAATAAAGAAATAAGAAATAGAGAAAACAGAAACAAACAGAATCTCAAAAGGCAGACTTGATAGAACAATGGCTCTTCTTCTGTCATTGTTTTTCTATGTTTCTATTAACTCTGAGCTGGTAACAAAGTTTTTATAAAGGAAAAAATAATTTTATTAAACCAATATAAAAATATCATTAAAAAAATAATCACAGTACAATCACCAAGGTGTCTCATGACCAACTCACAATACAAAAACACATCTGATGGTCTTCAGAAACATAGAACCTAGAATAATAGAAGGGACCTTGGAAGTCTTCTAGTCCAACCCCTCACACAAGCAGGAGAACCTACACCATTCTGGATAAATAGCAGTCCTATTTCTTCTTAAAAGCCTCCAGTGTTGGAGCACCCATGACTTCTGAAGGCAACTTGTTCCACTGATTGATTGTTCTCACTAGAACAAGTGGTTGGAAATTGGGTAGCACACAAATTGAAATAACAACCACCACACCTGGTCATTAGAAACAAACTCTTTTCTTATTAGCTTGCACTTATTCTTGTGTCATTTCTAGGCTAGGAAACGAGTTGTGTTTAGCCCCCACCTTGTCAGGATCTGGAAATATTCAGAATATACTGATATATATATATATATAAATGGTAAATATATAAATATATATTTATTTCCACTTCCATCATCTTAACAGTTAATTGATATTGGAATTCATTTTATGTCTGCATTGCCTTCAGCCTTGTTCTAGTTGTATAATTTTGTGAGTTGCCTTGAATGCTCACCCGAGCAGAAAGGAAGGGCACCCATCAAGCAAGGAAGTGAAAGACATTTAAATTCCAAAGGTGAACGGAGACATTGAATGGATTCCTTCTGAATTCGGAGAACTTTGGATTCAAGTCCTTTGGGGACCCTGAGATTGCTTTAAAAAATTAACTTGGGTTAATTCCTTCTTAATGGATTGGCTTCATTGTCCTTGAGCTGGGAAAAGCTGCCATGACTAATTCAGAGAACGTTTGAGATCTTTTGGCCTTATTTTTTTGGGTTTTTTTTTTTTTTTTGCTGGTTTTATTTCTTGCCTTGCTTGGTAAGTCAATAGGAACAATATCAAATGTTTTTCATTGTGACGCAGATCAGTTAAAATAGTACCTAAGAAGAGGAAAACAGAAACTTTGCTGGTTGAAATCCAACTTCACTGTTTTGTGAAAGTCTATGGAGATTCTCAGTCCTTCAGGTCATGGTTATCCCAAAGGTACTTTTTTCAAGAGGCAACTGGACTTTCTTGTTTGTTTCTTTGAAGACATTTTGCTTGTCACCCAAGAAGCTTCTTCAACTCTGACTGGATGTTGGGGAATGGAAGGATTTATATTCCTTGCAGATAGCTGGTCATTTGCATCCTTTTAGCAAGTCATTGAGTCCACTTGGAGGTTTGTCTGTGTCCTCAGGATCACCTGAGCAATGCAAATGGGTGTGGAACCTTTTTGGAACTGTTTGAAAGGACTGTGTTGTAGAGCTGTGCCTTCTGCAGGATGGACACAGGGTGGAAACCTCCAAGTGGCCTCAATGACTCTCTGAAAAGAATGCAAATGACCAGTTGTCTGCAAGGAATATAAAATCCTTCCATTCCCCACCATCCTGTCAGAGCTGAAGAAGCTTCTTGGATGAGAAGCAAAATGTCTTCAGTGTAAAAACAAGAAAGTCCAGTTGCCACCAGAAAGCACCTTTGGGACAACTATGCCCTGGATGACTGAGAATCTCCATAGATTTTTAGCTATGCACTTTGGGATGAACACCCTTTAAATGGTATGGGATCATCATGAATGAATTTTCCAGGAAAAAATGCAGGCTACAGGAACCATTTACACTTTGGTTTGTGATGGAGACAACACAGACTCATCCTCAACAGCCTGCACCTGTCTCCAACAGTGAAGGGACACAGGGCAAAGAAAAACATCTGGCAGCCAAGAAGGCCCCACACACATTTGCACTACGCTAGAGATCCTGAGGACACAGATAAACTTCCAAGTGGCCTCAAGGACCCTCTAAAAGAATTCAAATGACCAGCTGTCTGCAAGGAATACAAATCCTTCCATTCCCCACCATCCAGTCATAGATGAAGAAGCTTCTTGGATGAGATGCAAAATGTCTTCAAAGAAAAAACAAGAAGATCCAGTTGCCCCCTGAAAAAAGCACCTTTGGGACATAGTTTTGGAATGCCAGAATCCTGATTCTGGACTGGAGGGGAAACTGCCCACAGAGTGATGAGAAATGAGAAACTTTTATGGTGACACATTTCAATTCACATTGTGGTTTTTTCAACAGTGTAGCACAATTACATCGCTATTTGATTAACACTGAAAGACACTACCGCATCCAAATGAAGGGAGCAAGAACAGAGTGATGTCAGAACTGAAGAATCAGGACCACAAGTTAAACTCCAGTGAAGCTGATTTATTGCTCATGCCTACACATAGGTATTCCTTGACTTACAACAGTTAGTTTAGTAACCCTTCAAAGCTACAACAGCTTGTTTTTCACAGTTATGACCTTGGCTGCATCCCCGTGATCCTGTGATCAAAATTCAGATACTTAGAAACTGATTCATATTTATGACGGTTGCAGTGTCCCTATAAATCTTCTCCACTGTCCTCATCACTCTCTGTAGGGACTTTCTATTTGAGGCAGTGCTGCCACCAAACAAAACGGGAATATAGTTTGTTTAAAATGCTCTAAATTGTGCCTCTGTAGAAAGTGTCGGACAGAAGAAGAAAGATGAAGCATGAATACACAAAATGATGCTACGTTTGGCCAATTTGACATATACCCTCCATCTAAACAAACCATGAGGGTCTGGAATCCATCATTGGTTTTAAAGATCTGACACTATTGTTACAAAGAATGTGTGATTTTGCAGCTTGAAACGGTTTCTAAACAAACTGTTGAAAGTCAAAAAAAAAATAACCCAAAAGATGGACAGGTGGAGACCAGAGAGCCAAGAGGTAGGGAAGAGTTGGAGTCTAAAAATAAAAATTTTAAAATAGCCTTTGCTATACCTCTACAGCAGGAGTGCAAAGTCAATTTCATTGAGGGCCGCATCAGGGTTGTGTTTCATATAAGGGGGCCAGAGGGGGCATGAGCAGAGTGGGTATGGCCAGTTCAATGTCACTTATGTTGGGGTGCCTGTGGTGGCAATGAAAAAGGGCTCCCAAGTTCTGTTTTTTCATTACAATGGCCTCCTGCAACCCTCTGCCAATGAAAATGGAGCTTGGAAAGGCTGCTCATGGCCCTTGCATGCTCCATTTTCAGCTGCAATGGCCTTGTGTAATCCTCTGTCAGCAAAAACGAGCTCCACTTTTCCTGGCAGAGTCACCATGGGCAGGTCGTTCATTATTTAATGGATAACAGATAATCAGAGTTGGAAGGGACCTTGTAAGTCATCTAGTCCAACCCCCTGCCCAAGCAGGAGAACCTACCCCATTTCTGACAGATGGCAGTCCAGTCTCTTCTTGAAGTTCTCAAGTGATGGTGCTCCCACAACTTCTGAGGGCAACTTCTGTTCCATGGGTTGATTGTTCTCACTGTCAGAAAGTTTCTCTTTATTTACAGGTTAAATCTCTCCTTGATCAGTTTCCATCTATTATTCCTTGTTTGACCTTCAGGTGCTTTGGAAAATAGCTTGACCCCTTCCTCCTCTCTGGGGCAGCCCCTCAAATATTGGAAAACTGCTATCATGTCTCCCCTGGTCCTTCCTTCACTAGACTAGCCAAGCCCAGTTCCTGTAACCGCTCTTCATGTTTTAGTCTCCAGTCCCATAATTATCCTGGTTGCTCTTCTCTGCACTTTTTTTAGATTCTCAACATCTTTTTTGTAATGTGGTAAACAAAACTGGATGCAGTACTCTAAGTGTGGTCTTACTAAGGCTTTATAGAGTGGTATTAGTACCTCCCTTGATCTAGATTTTATCCCTCTGTTAATACAATTAAGGATTGCATTAGCTTTTTTAGCTGCTGCTGCACTGTTGGCTCCTATTTAGCTGGTTGTCCACTAAGACTCTAAGATTCCTCTCACAGTTTCTGCTATTGAGCCTGGTTTCACCCGGTCTATATGTGTACTTTTGGTTTTTCTTGCCTAAGTGTAGGACTTTACTTTTCTCTATATTGAATTTCATTTTGTTAGATATGGCTCAGTGTTCTTGTCTGTCAAGATCCCTGTGGATCTTGAGCCTGTCTTCTTGGGTATTAGCTACTCCTGCCAGCTTAGTATCATCTGCAAATTTGGTAAGTTCCCCTTCTATTCTCTCATATAAGTTGTTAATGAAGATAATGAAGAGTCTAAGGGCCTAAGATGGAACCTTGTGACATCCCACTGCTTACTTCCCTCCATGTAGACTTACACCCATTAAGGACTATTTGTTGAGTACGGTTTGTCAGCCAGTTGTGAGGACAGCCCTGTGGGCCAGATCTAAGCACCTCATGGGCAAGCTCCCAGGCCTTGATTTGGACACCCCTTCTCCAGATGAACAAGCTAAATGGTGTGATTAAATACAAATCTAAACTCTACTCAGAGACAGGCTTCGAGATAGTACATCACCCTTGCATGATCTCAGCAGAATTCCCTGCCAAGTTTTTTTTCCCTCCTTCATCCTACTCAGATCTCTGCTTTATCTTCTGAATAATTAAATGAGACGAACAGTCAAAGTTGGACGTGATCTCCAGATAAGCAACTATTAAATCAGGCTGAATGGACGGTTCATTGTGTCCTCCAATGAGCAACAAACATGGGAAGGAGAGATGCGCAGTGAATTTTGGAGCGAGCTAGATGAATTTCAGTAAAATGAGCAAAAATTGGGCTGCAAGTATCTAAGATATCTTCCAAAAAATCCAAAAAAACTGCATCCAGTTTTGGTTAGCACACTATAAAAAAGATGTTGAAACTCTAGAAAAAGTGCAGAGAAGAGCAACCAGGATGATTAAGGGACTGGAGGCTAGGGGAGAGAAGGACCAGGGGAGACATGATAGCGGTCTTCCAATATTTGAGGGGCTGCCACAAAGAAGAGGAAGTCAAGCTATTTTCTAAAGCACCTGTAGGCAAGACAAAGAATAATGGATGGAAATTTAACAAGGAGAGATTCAACCTGGAAATAAGGAGAAATTTTTTGACAAGGAGAACAATCAATCAATGGAACAGAAGTTGCCTTCAGAAGTTGTGGGAGCTTCATCCTTGGAAGCATTGGATAGCCATTTGTCAGAAATGTAGGTGTAGGGTCTCCTGCTTGGGCAAGGGTTTGGACTAGATGACCTACAAGGTCCCTTCCAACTCTGTTAATCTATAATCAGATCCAGATGGAAAATATTTACATCATTACCAAGTAGGACTAAGTTAGAGGAATCATTTTCCATTCCATTAGTAACAACATCAGTGCACCACAAGAAAAGAATGTCTGCAAGGAAACAACCAAATTCTGAAGGAAAAAAAAAACCACAGTAAGAAAGATTCAATGTGTCCCTGAAACACAGAACCCATTTCATGTGCCACTCTGTGGGTTCACCATGTATGAAATTCTGTTCCACCATCAACCAGCGAAATCCAATGTTGTGGATCAGATGCAATCCTATTGCATCTCCCCGTTCCTTAACTTCCTCGCCTGAAGTGGGCTTGACCATATAATTGAACCTAACGGATTGCCACTTTTTCTACTTTTGTCATTTCTCCCGCAGACTCTTAATCACTTCACAGTGATCTGGGTGAGGTAATGCAGCCAGATATCCTTCTCTGCCATATGACCTGTTTCTATTTAGCGAAGGAAATAGGAAGGGGTGGCGTGGTGGGGAATAGAAAAATCTACCAGTGGGTTTATTAGCTATGAGCTCAGTTTATTTGGACCATAAATAAAACCCGATGGCGTAATTACATTTCACAACATTATCCTCTGACATTAACCTCAGTAGGAAAAAGGAGCTGGCTTGTCATTTAGAATCAGAACGACTTCAAAAATGTTAATGTATTATCAAAAACGGCAATGCCGCACTCATAATTTAATGGATGGACTGGGATGTTCCCATCTTTTGTTCAGGAGCTCAATGAATATAACGTTTAATTTTATTTACTATTACATCTTCTATATTTATAGAGGCCCCAGTGTTGAATTGTAATGGGACCAACTAAACTAACTTCTGGATGGACGTTTTCTTTTCATCTGGTTGACAGTTAAGACTGTCTTGTTTCTCTATGTCATATAATATATATGGGTATATGCATAATTTTGTATTTATTTATTCTGTCATGATTATGTAGTGCATATTGGAAGGGGCCACCCTCTGAGAGCTGTATGAAATGAAATTTCCTTTTTAATGTATCCCGATTAGTGTACATTCAAAGTGACAATAAAACTCTTATTCTATTCTATTCTAATTTTCTATATACTCCTATTCTATTCTATTCTGTTCTGTTCCGTTACATTTTATATTCCAATATTCTCTTCTCTTCTTTTTTCCTCTTCTCTTCTCTTCTCTTCTCTTCTCTTCTCTTCTCTTCTCTTCTCTTCTCTTCTCTTCTCTTCTCATCTCTTCTCTTCTTCTACATTCCAGTATTATGTTCTATTCTGTTTTATTCTATTCTATTCTATTCCATTCTATTTTCTATTCTATTCTATTCTATTCTCTATTTGTTCCAATATTCTATTCTATTCTATTCCATTCCATTCCACTCCACTCCACTCCATTCTATTCTTCATTCTATTCTATCTTGCTGCTTTCTATCAGAATAACAGAGTTGGAAGGGACCAACCCCCTGCTCAAGCAGGAAAAAAACCTATACCATTTCAGATAAATGGTTGTCCAATCTCTTCTTATAAACCACCAGTGATGGAGCACCCACATTTGGGAGGCATGTCATTCCACAGATTAATTGTTCTCACTGTCAGGAAATTTCTCCTTAGCTCTAGGTTGCAACTCTGCTTCACTAGCTTCCATCCATTGCTTCTTCTCCTGCCCTCAAGTGCATTGAGGAATCGGTTAATACCCCCCTCCTTTTTCTGTGGCAGCTTCTCAAATATTGGAATACTGCTATCATGTCATCCCCAGTTCCTTCTTTTCACTATACATACCCAATTCCAGCCATGTTTTAGCCTCCAGTCCCCTAATCCTCTTTGTTGTTCTTCTCTGCACTCTTTCTAGAGTCTCAAAGTCTTTTTTTTAAATCTCTCGTTATTGATGCTGCCTAGTACTGCACTGACTTTTTTGGGGGGAAGTTTAAGAAGGTCCAAAGGGATGCAGTGGCTCAGTGCCTAGGACACTGAGCTTGTCGATAAGTAAGGTTGGCAATTTGGTGGTGCAAATCCCTAGCACCATGTAACACAGAAAAAATGCAAGTAGAAAAATAGGGACCCCTTTGGTGGGAAGGGAACAGTGTTCCATGAACCTTTGGCACTTAGTCATGCTGGCAAACTTGACCACGGAGATGTCTTCAGACAGCGCTGGCTCTTGGCTTTGTAACGGTGATGACCATCACCGCCTAGAGCTGGAAACGACTAGCACATATGTGCGAGAGGAACTTTTACCTTTACCTAAGAAGGTCCAGTATCAAAGAACCAAAAATGAACATGAACAGGACAAATGATATAAACCTCTGAAAAAATTATCCTCTGAAGTCTTCTCCATGGGAGACCTAACTTCTGGTCCTTTCTCTCTCTACTTTACTCTCTGGATGCTTCTCGCCCACGTCAAAGGAACCATGAGCTAATTTGTCTGAGTATGCCACGGGTTGTCTCTTGTATGAAGGATTAGCACAGATTAAGGAGGAACAGTGTTAATTGTAGGTGGAGAAGAGAGCAGTGTGTCTCTGCGATCCATTCTTGATTTCCCCTGTGTCTGTCTGTTTGGTAATAAGCTTCCTTTAATCTAGAGAGCCCCTTTGTGAAATCAGCAGTACGGACAGCAATATTGATTGCTTTTGAGAAACCATCACAGCTGCTCACCCAAATTACCTTTGATATGTGACCTTTAATGTAATTACTGCAACATCAAAGCATTTCTATACATTATTAAAGGATTTGTAGGCTTCTTCATGATGCTATCCCATTATACATAAAAGATAAACAACCCTGGCAAATGTGGCAGATTTGAAAGGCCCAGTGGACATGTTGGGTAAGGCTCAGGCCCAAGTTGTTGTTGCTATTGTGTTGTTCTTGTTGTTTTCTGCAGGGTAGGCCAAGAGGAATGGAAAATAATGGCTTAGTTCGTGCAAGCTATGTGGTAAAGGTGCTTTTTCTGGAGGCAAGTGGACTTTCTTGTTTTTTTCTTTGAAGACATTTCTCTTTGTTAGAGTTTGCAGCATAAATTCAAGTGCAAAAAACACACAGATGATTGACTCAGCAGAATTCATTAAAGTTCTTTTTTATATAAAATAAGTAAACATACAATACCAGTCGTTTCTTCCAATGTGGAAAAGTTACAAGTAAACCCAAACAGAAGCATCCAGCTAAATATGAGCCAACAGTGTGCAGCAGCAGGCAAAAAAGCAAATGCAATTCTAAGTTGCATCAACAGAGGGATACAATCAAGATCAAGGGAGGTACTAATACCACTCTATAAAGCCTTAGTAAGACCACACCTAGAGTAATGCACCCAGTTTTGTTCACCACATTATAAAAAAGATGTTGAGACTCGAGAAAAAGTGCAGAGAAGAGCAACCAGGATAATTAGGGGACTGGAGATTAAAACATAAAAGAACGGTTACAGGAACTGGCTTGGCTCGTCTGGTGAAGAAAAAAGGACCAGGGGAGACATGATAGCAGTTTTTCCAATATTTGAGGGACTGCCCCAGAGAGGAGGAAAGGGGTCAAGCATATCTTTTTAAAGCACCTGTAGGCCGGACAAGAAATAATGGATGGAAACTGAACCAAGAGAGATTTAACCTGGAAACAAGGAAAACTTTTCTGACAGGGAGGACAATCAACCCATGGAACAGAAGTTGCCTCAGAAGTTGGGGGAGCATCATCACTTGAGACCTTGCAAAATAGATTGGACTGCCATTGTCAGAAATGGTGTAGGGTCTCCTGCTTGGGTGGGTGGGGGGGGTTGGATTAAGATGACCTACAAAGATCCCTTTCCAACTCAGTATTATCTGTTAAATCTCTGTTAAGCAGACATGTTACAGCTCCAGATCAGAGAAGAGCTCTAGTTTCAGCAAGCAAGCAAGTTAGTTTCTCTTTCACTTTAGAGCTGAGCACAGAAGAGAGATAAACCATGATCAGATTCTCTCTTTTAAGTTTCAGTCCACAATTCAGCCCCACAATTTTCATTTGAGAAAAAGACATTTCGAAAAAAATTAGTGCAATATTTGCAAGGTGTTGGACTCCAGGAAAAGTTTAGGCGATGCAAGAAAAAGCAACATGGGGCTTTTTCCCAAATGCCTCCCAAATGCCATTTTCCCTGCATATCTGCACATAGATGTCAACTGATTTAACATGGGGATTTAAAATAAGGAGAGGAATGTGAAGCCTGTGATTGTATCGTTGTCTAGAACAATGTTTCACAATCCTGACAGCTTCAAAAGGTTTGGATTTCAACTCCCAGAATTCCCAGCCACCATGGCTGGCCGGGGAATTCTGGGAGTTGAAGTCCAAACATCTTAAAGTCTCTTAACATTGAGAAATACTGGTCTACAGGGAAGCCAGGCCCAACACCAGTGAGTTTCCAGGATTCTAAATGCAACATAGAAATCTGGGATAGTCTTATAACATGGAAAAAGCAAAGCACATCATTTCAAACCAATCGAAGGCATGAAAGCAGATAACCTGTTTTTCCAGCTATTTGACTTCAGCAGAGACAATATCTTCTGGATAAGAAGACTCTGAAAGGCCTGGTTCAGGAGTGAGTTGCTGAGGGTTCTCAGGGGTTCAGGAGAGCCCCTAACTAAGATTCTGTGCAGTTCAGCGATCACCCAAATCCCAGTCCTGGCTGGCCCTGCCCACCTCTCCTCTCCCAGGAGTCCCCATGCAGCCCATTTTGGATGCAGGTAAGTGCAGGGCACACACGGGCCTCCCGGTAGTTCAGGAAGGCTGAAAATTTACCCCTCACATCCCAGACATAAACTGTTTCAACTCCCACCCTCAAAATGATGCTATATAGAGTACTGCACACCAGAACAACTAGACACAAGGAGAGTTTTTGCCTGAATTCCATCACTATGCAAAACAAATAATGCCTTCAACACTGTCCAACTGTTTACTAGGTCTGCATTACTATTACTATTAATGTTCTCATCACTCCTTTCACCATCCCCTCCCACTTGGGACTGTAGGACTGGAACTTTGTCGCTTGTATGCTTATGATTTATATTGACTGTTTCCTAGTATGATTTGATTGCTTATTGTACCCTATGACTATGATTAAGTGTTGCACCTAATGATTCTTGACTCTTGATGAGTGTATCTTTTCTTTTATGTACGCTGAGAGTATTTACACCAAGGCAAATTCCTTAAGTGTCCAACTACACTTGCCCAACAAAAGAATTCTATTCTATTCTATTCTATTCTATTCTATTCTATTCTATTCTATTCTATTCTGCTCTATTTTATTCTATTCTATTCTAAAAAAATGGGCCCTTTTCCGGCTTCCAAAGAGCCTCAGAAGCCCAGGGAAGCTGTTTTTGCCCTCCTGGAGGCTCGAGGATAGCCTCCAGAGCCCAGGGAAGGCAAAAACACCACCACCACCACCCCGCTATGATGTAGGAGGCCAACTAGGCCACCCCGACCATGCCCACACCCACCCAGCAACCAGGCAGAGAACCTGTTGCTGATTTTTTTGAAGCCCACCCTGGATTGGGTACCATGCCACAATGCTGATGTGGCGCCCATTGGGGTGCTCCTTTGCAGAGCCCCAACCAAGGATTATGTTCTTGAAATCGGATCTGATACAAAGACAACACGGTCACTCTTGAAAGCTTCACCAATTCTCATTTTCATCCATTCCTGTATCATTCGTCACTTCTGCATCTATTGTCAGGAGTAGGTTGCTATGGGTTCACATGGGTTTGGGCCATCCGGTAGCTAAGGGTCTTTGTAGTTTGGTGAACCCATAAATCCTACCCATGGCTGGCCCCACACACCCCTCATCTCCCTTCCCACCTCACCCTGCTCTTCCGCTCCCAGGAGTCTTTACGCAGCCCATTTTGAATTTCAGGTAAGTACAGGGCCCACACAGAGGCTCAGAGAGGATGAATAATGGGCCTCCTGGAGGGCCTCTGGAGCCTGGGGGAGACAGTTTTTTGCCCTCTGGAGGCTTAAAGAAAGCCTCTGGAGCCCAGGGAGGGTGAAAAATGGGTCCCCCGGAAGTTTTGGAAGGCTGGAAATAGGTCCATTTTTGGCCTCTGGGGGACCTCTAGGGTCTGAGGAGGCTGTTTTCACTCTCCAGAGTGAAACACACACACACCCACCACCATGGTGCAGGAAGCCAATGAGGCCATGCCCACCATGGCCATGCCCACTCAGCAACCGGGCAGAGAAACCGGTTGATGAAGTTTTGAAGCCCACCCCTATCTGTTGTCTTCATGCAGGAGGGATGGGATTGACAGAGATCTTCTGAGATCCCTTCTAGCCTTTACATTGTATTATTGTTTAGCGTATGATGAGAACACGACAGAAGACAAGTATGAACACACAATCCCAGTGACTGTATGCAAAACTTCTACGGTGGTACGGCAGTCCAGCCCATCTGTCCAATTCAGCTACCCAAGTGATCACCTCTTGTGTTGTTTCATGCAGATCTTCTAAAGAACCAGAAAATGAACACAATGGGCAATTTTGCACAATATATTGAATAATTGGCATATCAGCACCACAAAGGGAAACTTTCCAGTCCCATTGATATAGGACAGATGCCCTTCTTCCAGTATCCCACCTAATTCTGACCCTTTTTGACCAGACAAAGTGAGGCAGGTCAAAACCAGGTATTCTGTTAGAATGGTACCTTAGACCATTCCTCTCTCCAGGCATACTTGGGGTTAAACTGGGTAGAAGTTGAGTGAATAGCTGTGTATATGCTATTATTTCCTCCATTAGTATTTCATGTTTATTATAAGATTAATAAGCAGAGAGGTCCACATATTTGGGGCACGTTACATAAGCAGAAGATGATCTAGAAGGAAGCCAAGACTCTCAGCAAGGTTGAGGAATGGAGGGCAAGAAGACGACTTTAAGGTGGGCTGATACGATAAAGAACATTAGGGTGTCAGATGATAAATAATGGCCATTTATCCACACAGCTGCCAGGAGTCAGATCTGATCTGCTGAAATCTAATTAAACAACTGACTAACCAACTAACTAATAAATATTTTATTGGTTTTATACCACAATGAAGTCAGGTCAAAATAATAGGTCATCTGTGCATCCATTTAACTTGAAGTCCATTTCCCCATCTTCCTGAATACTTTTGCCATGTACTGTAGTGGATAGCAGACATAACGTGTCTTCAGTCATTATTAGAAGCTATCATCACTTTTTTTATGCAACATATGTCACATTCTTACAGCTGTCATTTCCCACACCCCATAAAAATTCCAGGTCTACCATCAGAAATAACTTCATATAATGTACAAACAAGGTATCCTTCCTTCTTACCTCTAGACTGAAAGTGTGTTTATTGAGAATAACTGAGGCTAAGGGAATTGGGTGCTTTGGTGGAGAGGAAATATGGTTACCAAGGAAGAAAAATGTTAAGTCAACAGAAAGACAAGCTTTGAGAAATTAGCTAGGTTCATAGTTATGACTCATGGTCATTAAAATAGACCAGGTATTCTTAACAAAATAGCATCACCTCAATAATTCTGAGATCTTAAGTGTTTTTCAGATATAGTCGATGGGTCCTTCAGGTGCATTATCAACAAAAAGCTTGCAACCATGCTGGTAAAAATATCCCCTTTAGCCAGAAGGTTGCAGGCATCCAAGCTATGTCAGAAGAAGGAATTCTGCGGGCAAGAAACAAGTTGAAATCCATATATTTAATTTTGTCATATTACAACCCTTTGCTTCACCAATGAGTTTTGCCTCTCAAGCAACATGGTCTTGGAAATGTATGTATGTATGTATGTATGTATGTATGTATGTATGTATGTATGTGGTTTGTCAATTGCTTATAAGATAATAGGTATAAGTAAAAACATAGTTATGAATACATGGATAAGTATAAGAAAAATAAAAGAAACAATAGGACAGGGATGGTAGGCACATTGGTGCGGTTATGCAAGCCCCCTGCAGACCTCTTAGGAAAGGGGTGAGGTCAGTAGTAGAAAGTCTAAGGTTAAAGTTTTTAGGGTTTGGGGAAGAAACCAACAGAGTCAGGTAGAGTGTTCCAGACATTGACCACTCTGTTGCTGAAGTTGTATTTCCTGCAATCAAGTTTGGTGCGATTAACCTTGAGTATCTATTAACCTTGAGCATCTAGTCCAAAAAACCTTTGTATCTATTGTTTGCTCTTGTATTGTTATGGTTGAAGTTGAAGTATTCATTGACAGATAGAACATTGCAATGTATGATTTTATATACTATACTTAGATCGGACTGAAGGCGACGTAGTTCTAAGTTTTCTAGGTCTGGTGGCATCAGGTCTTCTGCAACGAGTAGAGGAGTGGAGAACTCTTCTTGTGAAATATTTCTGGACTTTCTCAACTGTGTTAATATCAGATACGTAATGTGGGTTCCAGACTGATGAGATGTATTCGAATATTGGTCTAGCAAATGTTTTGTATGCTCTAGTTATTAGTGTAATATTACCAGAGAAAAAGCTACATAAGATTAACAACTCGTAATGCCTTTTTGGCTATGTGAAAATCTCTGCCATCTCTTCTCCAGGTGTGACCAGGGGTGGGATTCAGCCTATTTGAACCAGTTCGGGTGAACTGGTAGTTCTGGGAATTAGTTGGCTCCACCCACCCACCCCTGCCCTAATTTGTCCTATATTTCTGTGTTTTGCAACCCAGCTGATTCACATGCAGAGCGGATCAACTGTTTTACTCAACAGGAATGCAGCAGAAGGTAAGTTTTAGAGCTGAAAATGGGCGGCTTCAAACTCTGTGCACATTTACCGAACCAGTTGTTACACTTGTTGTATTCCACCACTGGATGTGACCCTACTGCAATTCCCAACATCCATGCTTAACACGATCCAAAAATATGTGTGGACTCACAATTTATCAATATCTGGAGAGTCACATGTTGTTCTGCTCTGTTTTCAGTAGAGTTTATTCTATTTGAGGTCCATCAGACAACACTGTGAGTTTTTGACTGTGCTCCATGGAAACATAGAGTACACAAAATTATTAAACATTAATAAAAATTATTAAAAATTAAGTGTAGAACACAAAATTATCTGCTACAATATCCTACCAGTCAATGACTACTTCAGTTTTAACCGCAACAATACAAGAGCACACAATAGATACTAACTCAATGTAAACTTCTCCAAACTCGATTACAGAAAGTACAATTTTAGCAACAGAGTAGTCAATGCCTGGAATGCCCTACCTGAATCTGTTGTTACATCCTCTAACCCCCACTCCTTTAACCTTAAACTATCCACTATTGACCCTTTCCTAAGAGGTCTGTAAGGGGTGTGCATAAGTGCACCATCATGCCTCTGTCCCTTTCCTGTTGTCCCCATTTATTCGTACCTATTTAAAAAATAAAAGAAGGAAGGGGGAAGGAGGGAGAACAGGGAGGGAAGGAAGGAAGGAAAGAAGGAAGAAAAGAAGGAAAAAAGGAAAAAAGGAAAGGAAAGGAGAGAATACCCTTTCCTTAGAGGTCTGTAAGGGGCATGCATATGTGCACAATCATGCCTACAGTCCCTGTCCTATTGTCCCAATTTAGTCATACCTATTTCCGGTATTTTTACTTATGTTTACACCTATACCAAGCAATTGACAAATCAAATAAATAAATAAATATTCAAAAATGATATATCTCTCAGGAAGAAGCAGAATCATTAGAATAATTTACACCCACAAGTTACCCAGAAATCCTACTAAGTGGATCATATGACACTTCTCCTACAGGAAGTAGAGTGAAGGAGAATTGCCTTATGAAGTCAACTCACAAAGTAACTCAGATAAGAAAGTTAAACTTAGGAAGAAGATCCATCAAAGTCAGTTTAGGATAGATAGTCAGTCTTCCTAAAAAGATTGGAGAAATCTTACTAAAGAAGCTACCTCCATACTTTGTCTTGGTGTATATGGATACACAGTCGAATGCAAACTGTGGTGGTGGGGGGAAACCACAATTCAGTATGGAATTCAGCGCACCCCAAAATAAACCTATGAACCTCATCCTTATTTTGAAAGTGTTATGATGGTTTCTAATCAAACACACTAAGTAAAAGTTGGCTGTATCAAGCACCAATTTGCAATTTTCTTCTTTCTCTTCATGATCTTATTAAAATTCACCTTGCAGATGAAACTGAATTTGTACCAGAGAAGAAACACTAGAAAGAACTATCTGGTGCCCATAAACCTGAACTCACTTCAGCCATTTGCAGCAAGGCAAGAACCAGATTTGAGGACAGCAGATTAAAAAGAATCAGTGAAGGTATTTTTTTTTAATGCAAAATATTGAAAGAATGCACATTAAAGACTCTATGAGGAAATTCAGTGATAGCACAGTTCTACAAGGAGAGAAAAAACAACAACCAGAATTGAAGAGAAAATTATGGGATGGGAGAAATTAAGACAGTTTAAAGTGATCCAAGCATCTTTCTTGGCATAACCCCATTCTATTTGTTTAATTTCACTTAGGCATCACCTGACTCTAAACCAAATCTGGACGATTCATCATTTGATAAACCAGAAAAACACAATAGGAAACATTATTAGAAAGTCCCTACAGGAAGAAGTTTAATTCAGAGCACCTGAGCATTTAAAAGCACCAAAAGATAAATGATAAAACCAGAAGGCTGGAAGAAGTAAAACTGCACATATCAGCAGTGTTCAAAGGGATATACAACAATATTTGGAGGTGGTTGGTGAAATGGTTTACACAACTTAGTGAGTTATAGTGAGTAATGCCATTGAAGACTCAGCTTGTCTCCCATTCTTACATTGGCAACCACTGGAAAACTGAGTATCAAATCTTGTACAAAAGTAAGAAAGACCCCCAATCTATGATAAATTCCTTTTTTTCAATTCTCTGCTGGTAGCTATTTCTGTGAAATGGGTCTAAAGTTCCAACATTAGGCATAAGAGTGGCTTTGTTCACACAAACTCTATTCACCAAGCTGTTTGTGAACTGATCTGTCATGTTAAACCTGATCTGTTTTAAGCTTAAGCAAAGTTTTTTTTAAATTGACTTTCAACAGCCAAGTTAAACCCCTTGCACAAACACAGCCAGTACGTCTTATTCATGCCACATAAAAGTTGAACATAGGTAGCTTTGTAAACAACATTTTTATCTTCCATTTTTTAATTGTTCTACTTGTGTTGAACTTGTTTTTTCCCCTGGAACACACTAAAAATTCCAGAGTATGATCCGGTTGTGAATAATGATGCCAATCTTCTTTCCTGCCTTTTATAAATTACTGTAGTTATTCCAAATGCTAAAACAAGAATGGCCCAACTCCAAACAGCCATCAACACACTTGAGTGAAGAACTCAACAACCAAAGTTGTCATCTCAAACCTTTTTTGGTTCAAGTCAAGAGAAACACATTGTCCATCTCCTCAACAGCCCATCATGTCATTGCTCAGAAACACTTTCAAGTTTTCAAAAGGAAAAATCAACAATTTTTTTCACAACTTTTTCACAAAAAGTCATCACAACCACTTCCTTTAACTTCCTTCTTAGTGGGCCTGGTCCACCATGAAATACAAAGAAGAGAGGAAGTTCAAAAGAGAAAGAGAAAATATGGCATTTTCTATCCTCCTGGTAGATGCCGTACTTGGACCAAACATAGCACCACTGATGTTCTCCAACTTCAAGGAAGCATCTTAAAAGAACGATCTGGACTCACCCCTGGAAGTGTCTTCTGCTCATGTAATGCACTCTGAGCTTTAAGAGCTGACTCTCTTTCACAGTACGTTAGGAAGGCACAACCTGTAAAAAAGAAAACATGGAGAAAAATGAGAACAGGCTAGCTTTTCCCGAGATCCAATTTCGGGTAGGACCAAATCTTCTCCATGAGCAGATGGATCTATTTCTAAACACAGAAGACTAGTTGAACAATTATGACCACAAGTGTAATCCAATCCTCTGTCAAGAGAATCTGGCAGAAGCCATCTTGGGCTGCCTCATAGTTGCCACAAACTCTGAGAGGAGGAAAGGAGGGGAAATAGATAAGTTGGCTAAGCAGTCAAAAAAACTTTTTCTTGTGGGAACCAAGGTCATCCCAACAGGTGGCAGTTGAAGGAGGAGAGGAGTGACCAAGCAATCTGCCAGCTACTTTCCTTGGACAATACGACCAGTGACATCTGGGGAGGGAAATATTTGCTCTGTTAATTATGGAAAAACTGCAGGAACTTTTAGAGCTGGTTTTCACTAACTGTGCCGATATGATGTATCCAATAAATATGTTCTTTGAATTAAACATATATTTTCAGTTTACATACATAAATGTTTTGTCTGGATCCATTTGCTTACATAATATTACTTTCCAAGCTCCTAATTTCTACCCCTATTATCCAATCATTTGTAGAACATGTTCAAAAATACTCTATATCTTATTTTTCTTTTATCTTTAATGTCTGTCTATTTCTGCACAATCTAATGTTTTTTTTTTAACTACATCTTGTTCTGTAGATGTTTCCTCATTTTTCCAGTTCTGTGCAAACATAATACTTGTTGCTGTCAAGAAATTTAATATTAAATATATATTCCTTTTATCATACTTTTCTGGTACCATACTTAACAGATATATTTCTGGCTTATAAACCATGTGTAACTTTAACATCTTTTCTACCCATGTATGTATTTTTGTTCAATATTACTTTGCTTTTGCACATGTCCACCACATGTAATAATATGTACCCAGTATCTGATTACATTTCCAACATTCGGCAGACATGTTTTTAAACATCTTTGTTAACCTCATCAATGGTAAGTGCCACCTATGAAACACTGTATATAAATTTTCCTTGTAAGTAGTTGCAATTAATTGTCAGCTTACAGTTTCTTTCCTAACATTTTTGCCATTTGTCTAAGTATATAGTATATCCAATTTTTTTTGCCCACGCTATCATTGTCTCTTTTACCTGTTTGTCTTCCATTTTTAAGCTTAACAAAATGTTGTATAGTTTCTTTATTAACTTTTTATCCACCCCTAACATTATTTGGTCAAGTGCTGTTTGCTCTTTGTAGAAGCCATATCTTCTATATATCTAAAAGTGAGATACCACTCATGCATCATCACAAAATCTGCAGAACCGTAAAGCCTATCGACTTGAAATTTGGCAGGTGTGTTCCTCTTGGCTTTTAGGTGCTCACAAAGAAAGGATTTTTCAAAATTGACCATCAGAACATTAGTATTTCATATATTATTATTATTAATATGCTCTGATGCTAAGAAGTTCTACTCCCCCTCCCCACCTGAAAAGAAATCTGTTACAAATGCAAAACACAAGCAGACAAGAGGAGTTTCAGTTTCAGTTTCAAGAGCAGCAAGCAGCTTTAGTACAGAACAGTTGAGCTAAGCCATGCCCAGGCTCCTTGCTGTCTCCTCCTTGCTCATGCAGCAAATACTGTTTCAGTTTTCAAACAGCCCTCAACTCTCTCACAATTGACAGGATACTAGCCAGATGAATACTGATGGATTCTGGAAGGCAGAGGAAGAAACTAAGCCCAAAAACTAAGCCCAACCACATAGTTTTGTAGCGAAGCATGGGTATCAAGCTAGTGTTTTAATATCTTTCTCATACCTCAGGTTTTTTTTTTAAGCCACTTTTGAATGGTGAAAAGGCAAAACATAGGCAACGAACCATGGTAACAGTGGTTGAATCCCACCCCTGCTTCCAACTCTGTTATTCTAATTCTAAGGCCATGAAAGATGCTGAAGTATAATTTGGCAAATTTAAGAGCCCCATGAAAAGGGTGGATTCTCTAAAATAGAAACCTTTAAATTTGACAGGGTCAAGATTTGTGGACTTTTAACTCCCAGAATTCCCAAGCCAGCTTGTTATATGGTAATTCCATCTCATTCTATCATCTATATTCAGTATCTGTCTGCCTTCTGTCCGTCCATCCATCCATCCATTCATCCATCCTTTCATGCAGTTAATGTGAGGCTAATGGGTACACAATTGAGGATGGCACACACATAGTTACATTCACGAGTTTATATACTCTTTTCAACTTTGTGCATGCAAAATAGGGAAAAGCAAAGATCCACTGGAGAAAAAAAAGGGTTTTTTTTAAATTGAAAAGGTATGTGTGTGTGTGTGTGTGTGTGAGAGAGAGAGAGAGAGAGAGAGAGAGAGAGATCGTAAGCTTCCTCTCAGGAACAATATGAAGAATTTGCCTAGTTTTATTTCGCTTTCCGTAACCGCTCTGTGGCTTTGTTTACTGTACATTTAAATTACATTCTTTTTATCCTGTAAAAAAATCATTAATATACACGTAAGCATTTCTGTTTAAAAATTTTCCCTTGCCTATTTCTGTTGAGCTGGAACCAATTATCCTATTTTCCATAGAAATCTCACTCTGAGCAGCGCAAATTCAAACCACACAACTGTTTCGTGGGATTCATTAACCACGCTAATCGAGATCTACCTATGTATCATCTATACTGTATATCTGTGTCTGTATAGCCTATTGAGCTTAACATATGTTAATGGGGTGTGCTGATTTATTGTTTATTTTAATTTAAGTCTCAGTTTATACAGCAGCCCATCTGAGCATCTTGTGATATACATAGGATAGGATAGGATGGGGTAAGGTAGGGTAGGGTAGGGTAAGTAGGGTAGAATAGAATAGAACAGAATAGAAAATATGGAGTGGAGTGGAATGGAATGGAATAGAATGCAGTGGAGTGGAGTGGAGTGGAGTGGAGTGGAGTGGAGTGGAGTAGAGTAGAGTAGAGTAGAGTAGAGTAGAGTAGAGTAGAGTAGAGTAGAGTAGAGTAGAGTAGAGTAGAATAGAAAAAAAATGTAGACTGGAAAAAAATGGAATGGAACTGAACAGAAGAGAGTATTAGGTTGCAACATTTTGCTCAAAAGGAGACACTGCTGCAATTTCCCAATATTTTTAAGTTCTGTCCCAGATTACCTGGATTTTTTTTAAAAAAAAGAATACTAACTTTGGTTCTAGAGGAAGATCTTGATATGCGAGCACCAGACTAAAAAGCAGGAAAGCACAAATTCAAGTCCTATCTTAGCTGGGTGACCTGGGGCCAATCACCAGGAGATGGTGAGTTCGAGATCTGCCTTAGGCATGAAAACCAGCTGGATGACTTTGGGCCAATCTCCAGGAGGCTGTGAGTTCTAGTCCCACCTTAAACATGAAAGCCAACTGCTTGACTTTGGGCTAATCACCAGGAGACAGTGAGTTCTAGTCCTGACTAGGCATGAAAGCTGGCTAAGTGTGTTTGATCTAATAACTGGGAGATGGTGAATTTTAGTTTCACCTTAAACATAAAAGCCGACTGCTTGACTTTGGGTCTGTCACCAGTGTCACTGGAGACAGCGAATTCTAATTCTACCTTAGTCATAGTCTAAAGGAAATATAATCTGTCTTTTAAAAAATATTTCCCAAAATATTTCATTCTTCTGGGGTGGAGTGTGGGGTTCCCCACAAATCCTTACGCCAACACTTACTTCAAAGCTGAAGTCTTAAATCTGTTGCCACGCTGAAGGAAGCTACAGAAGATAGGGTTGTCCTCACACCAGTGAAAACAATAGAATTACAAAATTCCACCTAACATTTTTGGCACACTTCTGAAGACAGGTCTCTCCATGAACATGGACAACTCCAGATTTGCAACCAGGTGGAAAATGCACCGGGAGATGCAAAGCTTCTCATCTGAGGGACGCAAATCTGTAGCTCCAAATCTCCATCCAAAAGAGGAACAATAGCTGATGGAGTCTTCCTGCAAAACCCCAGCTGGTGCAATCAGCAGGGAACAGGTGTCTTGCACCTGTGGCTCCATCTTGGTCTCCAGGAGAAGGCAGGGCCATCAGTTAACCCTGCAGTGTCCAGGAAAAACACAAAACCCCAGTTTCTTTTTTCTTCTAGAATAGGATTCTCCAAACTTGGCAACTTTAAGACTTTAAGATCTTTTTTTTTTAAAGGTAACTGGACTTTGTTTTCCCTCATTTCAATTCTCACCCAAGAAGCTTCTTCAATTCTGAAGGAATGGTTGAGGATAGAAGGATTTCTATTCCAAGGAATAGAAATCCTTCCATCCTTCATCATTCTGTCTGGTTTCTTTATTGATTTTTTTTTAAATTTATTTATTTATTTATTTATTTATTTATTTACTTACTTACTTACTTACTTACTTACTTACTTACTTACTTATTCATTCATTCATTCATTCATTTATTTATTTATTTATTTATTTATTTTTTTCAATTGCTTACAAGATAATAGGTATAAGTAAAAACATAGTTATGAATACATGGATAGGTACAAGAAAAAAATAAATAAAAGCAACAATAGGACAGGGACGGTAGGCACATTGGTGCACTTATGCAGGCCCCCTACAGACCCCACGTCCCCATACGCGCCGTCCAGCGCCCGATAGCACCCCGGTGATATTCACGACGTTAAGGGCTTGGTGCGTAGATAGGGGCTGCTGAAGCATGGTAGACAGGCGCTCAATGTAGTCATGAAGAGCTTGTTTTCTTATGCGAAGCGCGGAGTCCTGCATGCTCTTCTTAGGAACAGGGCGGTAGAGGTCAATATGGTAGACAGTCCTCAGGTTGAAAAGTTTTGGTCTTGGCGGGGAAGTAAACTACAGAGTCAGGTAGTGCATTTCCAGGCAATTGCACACTCTGTGTGCTGAAGTCGTATTCCTCTGCAATCAAAGTTTGGTGCGTTTTAACCTTGAGTTGGTATCTACTGTGTGTTCTTGTGTTGTTATGGTTTGAAGCTGAAATATTCATTGACAAGTAGGACATTGCAGTGTATGATTTTATATACGATACTTGATAGGATCACAAAGGTAGCATAGTTCTAGATTCTTACATCTAGAATTTCAAGTCTGGTGCATAAAGTATTCTGCAACGAGTAGAAGAGCGGAGAACTCTTCTTGGAAATATTTCTGGACTTTCTCAACTGTGTTAATATCAGATACATAATGTGGGCTTCCAGACTGATGAGCTGTATTCCAGTATTGGTCTAGAGCAATAGTTTTTGTATGCTTCTAGTCGTGATGGAGATTTTACCAGAGAAAAAGCTAATTAGGATTACGTTAACAAATCTTAATGCCTTTTTTGCTGGTGTAGTTTACAGTAGAGCATCTAGCACTTAGATCATTTAGAGATGGTACTCCCAAGCATCCTTGAGAGAGTTTGGATTCATCAAGCACAGGTCTTGACTATTCAGCTGGATTTTCATTATTTCTAGGTTTTTTTTTTTGGGGGGGGCTAATGTGTAGGACAGAGCATTTATTTGTTGAGATTTGAAGTTGCCATTTGTTTGACCATTCTGAAACATCGTCAAGGTATTTTTGAAGGTAGCAGTATTGTCTATGGTGTTGAATAACTTTACATCATCAGCGAAGAGAACGCAGTTGCTCTTGATATGATCAGAGAGGTAATTTATGTAGAGTATGAAGAGAGTTGGTCCTAAAATATCTTTGAAGATGTTTCACTTCTCACCCAAGAAGCTTCTTCAGTTCTGATGGAATGGTGGAGGATGGAAGGATTTTTATTTCTTGCAGACAGCTGGTCATTTGTATTCTTTTAGACAGTCCTTGAGGCCACTTGGAGGTTTATCTGTGTCCCCAGGATCACTGACCCTCTAACAGGATGCAAATGACCAGCTGTCTGCAAGGAATATAAATCTTTCCATTCCCCACCATCCAGTCAGAGCTAAAGAAGCATCTTTGGAGGAGAAGTGAAAATCTTCAAAAAGAATCCAGAAAGTCCAGTTGCCTCTTAAAAAAGCACCTTTGGGACATTCAGATGTTCAAAATCTGTCTTTCTCATATGTCCATGTAAGAACAGCATTTTTTCTACCATTCCACAGCAGAGAATTTCAACACTGTTCAGAAGACAGTACCCTTGTGCCTCTGTTGAATCCCTAACAATCATTAAGTCAGCTTTGTAGGCTAGTTTAGACTAAGCCAAGCTTAGTCTTAACTCAGTTTCTCAATAAATATGGAAATAATCCACAAATCTTTATTTGTTTGCTTTTGTGCAAATAAATAATTGTAGTCATAAGAAGTGTGTATTTTATGTGAAAGAAGGTTCAACAAGAGAGTTAATGATATCTGGACAGTTTTCAAAAGGCAACTGGTCAAAACTCAAATGGAAAACAATACTTAACATTTAATTTTGGTACTAAATCATTCACTGTATGAATCTCTGCAGTCCAGACGATGAGAGAAGACAATGCCACCAGATTCAAACCCAGAGTAGTTGATACCATCTAGTGAGGTGCTGATGGAGGCACACCAGCAAAAAGATAAGCTACAGAGTGTGACTCTCCTGTAATGGTTGCTACATATTTCCTCTCCTGGTGATAGTTCTCATGACAGCTGAAAATAATGAAGGTCTGATAGGCTTCAATATTACATCTAATAATTCAAAGGGGACAGGTTGGCCAACTCTTCCTCTCTTTGGGAAAACAGACCGCCCTCTCCCACTGGTAAGATCTGTTGGGAACAAGGGAAGCAAGGGGGACTGAAGGATTAGAACAAAACCCTTTCTCCAGAAGGAGGAGATTGGTTGACAGAGAGACAGAGGGGTGCTTGGTGCTCTCTGAGTTTGGTGGTTTTCGTGGAGACATTTCATGACCCAGCTAGGTAGTGCTAGAAGAGAGTTGGGTTTGTGGAGAGGAGGAAGAGGAGGAGTTCTTGTTCCTCTCTGAGCTTAGTGGTATTCTTGCAGATGTTTCATGACCCAACCAGGTTGCATCATCAGTGCTAGAAGGGAGGGAGATAGGCAAAGAGGAGGAGGAGAACTAAAGGGTGCTTGATGCTCTCTGAGCTTGAACCTTCTTGCAGATGTTTCATGACCCAGTTAGGTAACATTATCAGTGCTAGAAGGGAGTTGGGTTGGAGGAGGAGGAGGAGGACTGTGGGGTCTTTGGTCTGTCTGAGCTTGGCGGTACTCTTGCACATATTTCATGACCCAACCAGGTTGCATCATCAGTGCTAGAAGGGAGGGAGATAGGCAAAGAGAAGGAGGAGGAGGAGAAGGACTGTGGGGTGCTTGGTGTTCTCTGAGCTTAGAGGTTTTCTTGCAGATGTTTCCTGACCCAGCTAGGTAATGCCTTCTGTGCTAAAAGGGAGCTTGGTTGGAAGAGGAGGAGGAGGAGGAGGAGGAGGAGGAGGAGGAGGAGATTGTGAGATTGTCCTGACAGTGTTGGTGGGAATGGTCTGACAGGGTAAGCTAGTAGAATATAAACTAAGAGCAAACCCCTCTCATTACTACAAATGATACTACCTCTTCAACTGGCAATGTTGAGAAACACTGATCTAAACACAACACATATACCCTAAATAAAACAAAAATGAGTCAACCTAACTACAGTACTTTCTCTGAACAGAGCTGTTAGGCCTTTGGCATTCTTTTGTGTGTTGTCTGAACACAGTCAATATCTCTCAGAGCTGGGAGAACAAATACCATCATTGTGCCCAAAACTATAGTCCTCTAATATAAAAAAATGTTCATTTTAAGACTAATTTTAAAAGACA
The DNA here is from genome assembly GCA_004320025.1 of Laticauda laticaudata. Lineage (NCBI taxonomy): Eukaryota > Metazoa > Chordata > Lepidosauria > Squamata > Elapidae > Laticauda > Laticauda laticaudata. The sequence continues at coordinate 45,385 of BHFT01078305.1, forward strand.
GGCTTAATCAGATAATTGTCCAGTTTAATTTCTAGATGTGAACATTTCTTCCCCATCAACTATTTTTTTTAAATATGTTAAATTGAAAGTTTTACATAAGCTTATAAGTGAAACCAAACTAATACTATTTAAAAGGAAGAAAAAAGAAAGGGGATGGGAGGGAAGCAAGAGGAGGGGAAAGGAAAGAAAGCAAAGCAAAGCGAAGCGAAGGGAAGGGAAGGGAAGGAAAGGAAAGGAAAGGAAAGGAAAGGAAAGGAAAGGAAAGGAAAGGAAAGGAAAGGAAAGGAAAGGAAGAGAGAGGATGGAGGATGGATGAAGACAGTAGGAAGATAGAAAAGTAGGAAGACAGTAACAGAGGGAGGGAGGGAAGAAATAAGTAAGTTGGTAAATAAGGAAGGAAGGAAGGAACGAACGAAGGAAGGAAAGAAGGAAGGAAGGAAGGAAGAGCAAAGGTGCACAAAGAAAGATTAAAAAACAAAGAAGCATCCAATTGGTTCTCCTGCAAATATAAATGCAATGGCAGTGCAATTTCAAAACACTACTCACTTATTTCTGCTATCCAGTTGTTGTTTTCTAATCATCCAAAACACAAATCATAAATGCATTTCTCTCCCATTTTATGAAAAAAGCCTATAAAGCAGGGGGTGCCAACCTTTTGGACATCAAGGACCACCAAACTCATAATTTTAGATTCCCAGGGACCACTAATCGATTCTGTGGGTGTGGCCTAATTTGTGGGTGTGGCTTGGTGGCCATGTGACTGGCTGGGCATGGCTTGTATGTAAATATTATAAATATTTATATAAATATTGAATTTTTTATAAAGAAAAGCAAGTTTTACCCAAAATTAGGCAAAGCAGGCAGGTTGAGTTGCTCACAGAATCCAGATTCATTCAGAGATCTATCTATCTGCCATTGGCTAGCTCAGTCTGTCACATTAAATTTGCTTGCAAGCAAACTCACAAAATTAACTCACAACACACCATGCATGTAAATATTGATTTTTTTTATTTAAAAAAGAGCAACTTTTACCCAAAATCAGGCAAAGCAGGCAGATTGAGTTGCTCAAAGAATTATTCAGTGATCTGTCTATCTGTCATCAGCTATTTGCTTGCCGTGAGTCTGTGCTGAATTTGCTTGCAAGCAAACAGTCCTAAGGGAGGTTCGACTGTGCTGAGCTGAAGACTAGCTAGAAAGCAAGAAATCCAACCATTTCCTGCTTCCTAGCTAATCTAAATCTCCCGGCACAGCAGAACAAATGATGGTGGGAAAAAGGAAAAATAGCAATTTAGCAGGCAAGTTTACCGGGTAAGGAGTAAGTGGGTGGGGAGGGTTCCTGCGGGCCATGTGGGCAGCGCAGCCCTGTGTTTCTGCACAGCCTAGATTAATTGCTTTATGGGGTGCTCTGGGGGTGAAATTTCTCTGCAGCCCACCAAAATTTTCTCATAGCCCACCGGTGGGCCTCGGACTCGGCCCATTTGGCCTCGGCCCACCAGTGGGCGAGCGCTGCTATAAAAGACCATAAAGTCAGGCATACATCTAGACAGTGCCTTTTCTCCCACCAAAGAATTTAATGCAGCCACTTTTACAAATCCCATCACCTTCAGCAGCTGTTCCTAAGTACTACTGAATCTTTCTCAAGCAAGGTACATATTTCCTTGTCTAGTCATGTCCAGCCTTAGAGCACAATGCTTATCTCTCTTTTGTTGGCCAAGGGAGTCAGCAGCTGTCTGTAGACATTTTCCATGGTCATGTTGGCTAGCATGGCTACACAACAAAGGCTCATGGAATGCTCTTACATTCCTACCAAAGTGGTGTCTATTTTTCTGCTTGCATTTTAATGCTTTTGAACTGCTCTGTGGGCAGGAGCTCACTCCATCATGTGGCGCTCAGGTCTCAAACCACTGAGCCACTGTGCCTCCCTATTTGTCTCAGAGCATTTTGAACGTGAAGAAACGGGAGCAAAATCCCAAAGCCAAGACTGCACATCAGGCAACCACAGCTTGCAATGGATGTGTAAAATTCCACACTGCTGTGCTGCAGTATTTTGAATATCCTCACCTCAAAACCCTACAGTTGCTTGCCATTTCCATTTTAAGTTTTTACTAGCAATATTTAGGATGATATGGGGAAAAATGGAATGGCAATGAATGTGATCAATCTTAGTTTGAGGGGGAAAATGGATTCATAAGTGCTGTGACAATCGTGAAAAATGGTAAAGCTGGAGGCGGAGATGCAGAAGTGGGAGTCATGTTAAAATAAGGGTGGGCTTTGCTTATAGAGTCGCTTGAGCCACCGGTTAATGTAAGTTTGAAGGTTGCTTTGCATCTGATTGGAAGAAAGTTAACAACATTACAAAGTTGAAGGGACCTCGGAGACCTCGACTATGTATCAGAATGGTCAAACAAATGGCAACTTCAAATCTCAACAAATAAATGATCTGTCTTACATA
>BHFT01078306.1:0-12523 GCA_004320025.1 Laticauda laticaudata
GCTTCTCCTGGATCTACCAGGGACTTTGAGATATCCCTGGGATCGACAGGATGCGCTCTTTACATTCACCATCTCTTCGGGACAGTTTAGATTCACTTGGACCGTCCAGGAGCAAAGATATCAGTAGTGATCTCAGACCTCCAAGATCGCATGCCGTATTGTCGTGACGCCAGCTCCACCCCCCAGCCTATTTGGAATGTTGAGGGCATATGATGATAATTTTATCATATTCCGCACAAAGTGATTCACATAAGATTGACTGTATGCCATCCAGAGAAACTCCTGTTAAACATCAAAGAAAAAAAAAATACCAAACTGCAATATTAGTTAATAAATAAATATGAAAACATTTCACATTGGAACATTTTAAATTAATTCAAAAGCAGCACCTTCTACCTAATAAAGTTATATGTAATACTGTCTGTAACATTTTGCAACAAACACGACCTAATATTTTCAATCCAATATTGTTAGATTAAGTCCAACATTCTATACAAATAAATTTACCACAGGCTAGAGTTATCTTGCAAAATAGTTTCTTTTTTTCAAGATTGCTTGCTAATCCTGAAGAGTATTCTTAAAACATGTTAGTATTATTTTTAACATTAATCCTTTACATCAGAGCTCCTCAAACTTGGCAACTTTAAGACTTGTGGACTTCAACTCCCAGATACTCATAGTCAGACCATGCTGGCTGGAGAATTCTGGGAGCCGAAGTCCACAAGTCTTAAAGTTGCGAAGTTTGCAGACCTCTGCTTTAAATCCTTAAATGTTAGTTTGATTAAGTAGCCTTTCTCAGCTGGATGCTTTCAGGAAGAGTTGGATTGGCAACTGAGCAAGATGGCTTCTGAAAATTATAAGTTCCACAATTCTTCTATAGGGTGCCAGGTTCAAAAGCTTTAGCACCCACAATGACAATGCTGGAAATTTTTATTCTGGTCCTCTTTTATTTTGCTGTAGTTTGTGCATATAATAAATCTATCTATTCTATAGTTCACACTGTAACATACAGAGACTTTTAAGACAGGATGGCATATTTGTACTTATTATTCTCTTATTAGAGATTCAGGATGTCTAATAGCAGTACTTGTAATAGTAATATGATTAACATTGATGTATAACCATCACCTTTAATAATAATACTCTTTCATTGTTGAGAACATTGCTTGTTATAAAATTTGGCATTTTCTTTCTGAAATGTCCATTATTGTCCAAAAGGGAACTCTTCTTTACTTTTACAAAAATGGGTTATTTTTCATCCTTGTACCAAGTGCAGAAGGGATGATTAGGGAGGGGAAAATGAGCTCTATTCATGGGTTTGCCTAAAATCCAGGTAAGTTGGAAGTCTCTCTTTCTCTGTCAGCAGTTTTTATTACAGCTCTGGAAATCCCATTATTGTTTGTTAAGCACAAATTCCCTTTTGTGAATCTATGCTGATTTTCCCTAATTAAATTATTATTTCCTTTATTCTCTCCCTGACTAGTACTTGGAGCTCTTTCTGTACAGCCAGCTATCATGTGTATGACATATATAAACCCTTTGTTTTGTGAGATTACCTCTCTGATTCTGAACTACACAAAGATGCATTTTGCATAGAAAGATAGAAAAAATGGAGAGAACACTACTTTCTTAACCAGAAGATTTGGTTCAGCTCTCATGCCTGCCAAAGACTTCCAATGTGAATACTTGTTTAATGGGACATGTAGATTGACTCCTTCTCAACCATAGAATATGAGGGTTAATCTATTTTGAAAGAATCAACTAGATGTTTTTCTATAACATCCCAACATTCTGACCAACTGAGGTGATGTAGTAATTATTCCAAAAGAGAAAGAAAAAACAAAGCAAAAAATGCACACACAAAAAACAGAAGGAAAACAAATCAGAGGCCTCAAGAATGACAATCAGAATGTGAGTTACACATGGGTTGCTAAAGACAAATTAGAGGATCTCTCAAGGTAATTGGGTTAGATAGCATGTCTTAGAAATAACAAGAGGAGCAATCCACCAGCTTCTGGGAACCCACATTTCTTCTGATTCAGAAGAAAATAAGAAAACTTTATTTCTGTTAATATGAGATAAGTGAATTCTACTGTCTGGTAATAATATAATTTTCTAGATTTTCTAGCAAAATTGTCCAGTATCAAAATTATTTGGGAGAGGGGATTGATTATTTTTTTATTATATTCATTCATTTATATTGGGTGTCAGATAAATGAAGAAACCATTGCAAATGCAAAGTACAATTCAGTGTCATACTGTCAGGGACATAACAACTTGGTCTGACTACGAGTATTTTTTAAACAGTTCCTTGAAAAATTCCTCATTTTGAAAGATTTAGGTCAAGGAGTGACACAAAATTAATTAGCCTCCTAAGAAATATTCTAATCCAGTATGAACTTGAAACAATGTCACTTCTCCCCTTCCAAATGATCATTTTTTAATATTTGAAGGAGAGACCCAAGGCATTGGGGAATCCATGGGTGAAACTTTTACAGTGTTGCCAAGGGCCTGCTCCTTTGTAGAAAAACAACTAGCTCACCCACTGTTGTAGACATTTGGATTATATTCTGGTTAGTGTTCAAGACATCTTTTCACCTATTTTATCCAGTGGCATTTTCTGTGAGGCTAAGCATTAATTGGACTGGTTGGCTTGGTTTTAGGTATTTATGTATTATGTGATAAATACCTTACGCATTATTTGGTCACTAGGAACTAAAAACAAAACATAGGAATATATACTGAAATTGTGTTCTCTTTTGTGTAGTGAAGTGTAGCACAAGGGCTACCCTAACTCTAACGATACTGTCAGCATTCCAGAAAACCTCAATTTCAATAAATAACTCTGAGACAGACATGTTCTCAAAGTTTCCTTTTATTAGAGTAGTATAATGGCACATCTTGGAAATTCTGAATCTGAAAGTTCCGGGTTTTCCTCCAATAAGTAAAAAATTACAAATCCACCCTCTGCACCATCATTCCACATTCCCCATCCATCCCAACTTAAGACATCCCCTCAACCACTACTCAGCCAGGGGCAGGAATAACATGACCTTGACTTTAAAGAAAAATGCTATATGTCTAACTACATAAGCTCCATGAAATTCCCCCCTCCCATCTTCCCAGGCTCAGGAATGTGGCAGCATGGAAGCTTCTGGTGCTAATATGGCTTCCAAAGCTGACAGATACAGTTCTATTTTTCTAAATTGAGAGCTCAAATAAGGAAGGTATGTTCCACTCAACATTGTCAATATCATATGTAATTCAGCAGCAGGGTTGGTCATGGATTCTCAAAATACTGAGGAACTGATACTGCTTGGAGGAAGAAAATTCAGGGACAGAAAGCAGGGGAATCCCTGGGATATAGTAATAAAAACCTAGGGAATGTCTTCATGATGTACATCAGATAAGTATCAGATAATGGTGTACATTCGCTTAGATGGGCAAATTGGTTGGTCTAAAGCAGTGGTCCCCAACATTTTGGGCACCAGAATGCCAGTCCCATGAAGAAAGATTTTTCTGCAGACCAGAGGGAATACGGTTTTCCATGTTGCCTGCATCCCATGGATGGGATTTCAGTTGTTTGCATGGACTGGTTACTGTCAAGTTGTGTATTGATGCTGATCCACAAACTGGGGGTTGGGAACCTTGGTCTAAAGCTTATTACCAATCTTTTTTATTTACTTTTTGTTTATGTTCTTTTGAATGGTTGCTGCAATTAACTAGGGGACATGATAGCAGTGTTCCAATATCTCAGGGACTGCCACAAAGAAGAGGGAGTCAAACTATTCTCCAAAGCATCTGAGGGCAGGACAAGAAGCAATGGATGGAAACTCATCAAGGAAAGAAGCAACTTAGAACGAGGGAGAAATTTCCTGACAGTTAGAACAATTAATCTGTGAAACAACTTCCCTCCAGAAGTGAATGTTTCAACACTGGAAGTTTTAAAGTAGCAATTGGACAACTATTTGTCTGAAATAACATAGGATTTCTTGCCGGAGCAGGGGGTTGGACTAAAGGACCTCCAGTTCTGTTATTTTGTGTGTACATTTTGAAATAGAGTATGGGAATTGTCATTCAACATCCCTCTTGAATACAAAAAAAGCAACCTGTTTTTGGATAAGTTTAAAGATTTAACGTATACTTACAACCTCTGCAAGACATACTGCATGTGTTTTGCTTCTAAATTCTCCCATATAAATGCAAAAAAATAAAGGCTATCCCTTTACAGACATACAGAGAGAGAGAGAGAGAGAGAGAGAGAGAGAGAGAGATTTCAATATTTCAAGGACTCCAGGTGTTTTTTTGTCCTTACAAGTGATATTATGGGTGAATGCAACATTCCAAGAACTGACTTCTATTCCTGTTGAATCCAAGCTGAAAAATGTCCATGGTAACTGTGATGTCCTGCCCATTCCACATCTTGAATATGATTAATAGAGTTGTGAAACTTTATTCCATCACAAAGTGAATGTTGGAAGGGACAGGGAAAATGTAAGTCCTACAGCACAACTCCAGGAGGAACTGCAAAGCTCTTAAAAAAAAACAAAAATTCAGGCACACTGAAGCAGCTTTTGTGTTTCCTGAAGGTCAGAGACACTTGAATAATGCTGGGAATAAAACCCTGGGATAATGACTTGCTAACCTCTGGTCTAATCGCCAGCAAATATCTCCAGAACTGTCTTTTCTATTTTTAAATATGAAGAAAGCATATAAATGAAACCTATGAGGTTTAGTCAAACCCCAGAGCATATTCCAGTAAATGTGTAATGCATTTAGCTTTTGAACAGTTTTTTCTGGACATTTCCAGAAAAAACAAATTTGTGATGAATCACAGATTTGGAAAACAGGAACTGAGTTAAAAAAACAACAACTAAAATATTAAAAATGTTGCAGCTAGATCTTCTATTAGTTAAAAGATGAAAATATCTATACCAACCTTTTCAGATTACAACTCTCAGCATTCTTAACCAGCACAAAGTCTAGAAGTTTTAGATTTAACATGTTCAAAAATTGCCAATTTTGGGGTTAGCATAATATGACCTTTTTGTGCAGTTGGTTTTGATACTAACTAGTATCTAAATAAAGACGGATCACCTCTCAGTACTGAGTGAAATTGTACTGATAACTTTGGGTACAGTGAGAATCACTCCTTTAAATCACAAAATAAAGTCTTGAAATAAACTGGAAAACAGGAAATTTCGCAACTGCGTGTAATAAGTCTTGCTAATGGCTTATATGTAGGTTGAAAGAACACAAAAGAAAAAGCAAAATGATTATTATTTTTATCAATAGCATAATAATAACATTAAAGCAAGGAAAAGCAGACTTATACAATATTAGGTATTTCCCCAACTTCAGAATCTATAGGTACTGTTTTTGCTAATGTACATGTAGTATTTTCCAATCTTGTACCACCTAGATTGTAACTTCCCTAATTCTCAGTTCTGGGATTTTTAAACAGACTTGCCAGCATTCCTGGAATTGCAATCCCAATATCTTGAGAGGTGTTGGGTGCCCAAATGGGAAAGTCTGTTCTAGATCTGCAGGGTGCTCTGGAGGAATTCCCCTCCTAGTTAGGGATAGTTTAGTGTAATGTTTCTGAACCTTGGCAACTTTTAAGATGTGTGGATTTCAATTCCCAGAATTCTACAGCCAGCATCCTATTGTTGGCAGAATTCCCCAGCCAACAATTCTGAGAATCGAAGTCGACACATCTTAAAGTTTCCCAAGGTTGAGAAACACGAACTTAATGAATTTCTGAAGTCATCAGGGAGTTGGACTGAATGACCTTCATACTTCCCCTAATCGTATATTCTATAAGTCTCTGATTCATTCCTCTCTCTCTTTTTTTTTTCTTTCCCTTCCTCTTTTATATACTGTCTGACATGTACATAGCTCCCTGATGGGATGAAAGCATTTCTATTTTTCAGACATTTCAGTTTCTTGATTATGTGTTAGGTCATGACTTTCATCCTCTTTTATTTCCTTCTTCCCCCACTCCCAAAATATATTTCTTCCTCACTAGGGAAAATTCTTTGTATTTCTGACAAGTTTATGACTTGTGACTCCTCTACTATCCTTTTGTGCCATTCAAGTTAAGTTCACTTGTTTATTGCAGGAATGTGGTTTCTGTTTAAGAACTAAAATAGGTCTTCCTTTTGGATCAGTAGTATCCATCTGATCGCACTTAAGTTTCAGCTTATCAGCATATCAATTTTTGCATTCTTATTAAAATAGTCCTTCAAAGGCAGGTTTCACTTCACTGTTAGTAAAATATATTTTTGGTATAACTTTCTGATGGAATACATATATTTCTGCTGGTGATGAATGTCTGTGGCTATTTAGAAATCTGTACCAAAGGTGCTTATTCCTAAGGCAATTGGACTTTCTTTGCTTTTGTTTGAAGATGTTTTGCTTCTCATCCAAGAAACTTCTTCAGTTCTTTTCAGTTTTCTTCTGTTCTTCAGAACTGAAGAAGCTTCTTGGATGAGAAGTGAAATATCTTCCTGCAGAAACAAAGAAAGTCCAGTTGCCTTTGGTAAAAGCACCAGTTGCCTTTGGTAAAAGTTGCCTTAGGAAAAAGCAACCATAAACTGGATGACTGAGAATAGACATTTGGAAATCTGTAATGATTTTGTCATAAATACTCTAGTATTTTGTTGTAAATATATTTGCTGGAAATGGCTCAAACCACTTCCTTACCTTTAGTCTGATTCTTCTCTTCTTTTCTTGAAGTTGAGTCTAGATTTTGAACTGATATGACCACAATGTTTCCCTTCAGCCCTCCCTTGGAATATGTCAGATATTCTCACATTTTCTAGACTTAAAAGTTATTTTTTAAAATTAATTTTTTTATTGAAAATTAGATTTTAAAAACATTTGAACATGGTGATTTTTTGACATATATAAACAGTCTTTACATTGTTATAATAGCAGAATATTATCAAACAATATTAACACACACACACACACACATATATGTACATCTATATATATGTTTAAATTGTAAATCTTTGTATCCATTTCCAACTTAGACATTTTGTTGCAGTATAAACTCTTTCTTAAATTCAATTTCACATTTTTTTACTTCCTTTCATATCCTTCCAATTATAATTTTTTCCCATATTTCATAGAATTCTGAAGTATCTCACTACTTCAGTTCTAATGTTAATCTATCTAACTCAGTGCAGTGTAAAAAAAATTATATTATTACTTTGTCATTGGGTATTCCTTTTAATTTCCATGTTTGGGGAATTGATAATCTTGCGGCTGTGATAAATTGAATAATTACATATATATATATATATANATATATATATATATATATATATATATATATATATATATATATATATATATATATATATATATGCTTTTTTTTTAGATTCTCATTTGTTATTCCTAATTGGAACATTTCTGGTGTGTAATTTTTTTTTAGGTTTATCATTTCCTCTAATCATTGTGCCAAAATTTGTGCAGTTTCTTCTACTCCCACCACATATGATAATAGGTGCCCTGTTCTTTCAAACATTTCCAACGTATCAAAGATTGAGAACTACATATTTTAGCTAGTTTGGTGGGTGGGAGATGCCATCTATAAAATATCTTAAATAGATTTTCTTTATAAAATGTGGCTAAAGTAATCTTTTTATTCCTATCCCAAATTTGCTGCCATTTATCCAAATTTATGTTATAGCCAAAATTTCTAGTCCGGGTTAACATAGGTTTTTTTCACCTGTTCCTCATATATCTTATAATCTAATAGATAGTTATATAATTTCTTTATTTGTTTTTTTTTTCTGGTCCTAACAGTATTTTATCTAATATTGTATCTTGACAATTTATTCCCCATTCTTTTTTATTCCTTTCATATCTGGATTGTACTTGGAGATATGCCCACTATTCCAATGTTAAGCCCTGCTGATTAAATTCAAATCTTTGTTTTAATCTTCCTTCGTCAGTTAGGATATCTTTGTATATAATTACTTTTTTTGGTTATAGAGATTTGGATATGATATAGCTTCTAAGGGGGAAAGCCAGCCTGGAGTTTCCATATAATTTTGCAATCTTATTTTATTCCAAATTGATATTAGAACTTGTTGGATTTTATGTCTCAAAAAATATTGATGTGTTGTATGTCTATTAGGCCACAGATATGCATGCCAGCCCTGTTGTAGATCGTTCCCTTCTAAAAATAAAAGTAGTATTTCCCCAAGTTTATCAAATCTTTGATCTATGTTAAGGCGGCTGCTTGATAATATAGTTCTCAATCCGGGAAACCTAATCCCCCTCTTTCCTTTGTGTAAATGTTTTAGTTTGATCCTTGTTCTTTTACCCTGCCACACAAAATTTAATGTTATTTTATTCAATTCCTTGAAGAATGTTTTCTCTAATTTGATCAGTATATTTTGGAATAAAAACAAAATTTTGGGTAATATAGCCAAAATTCTGCCAATTAATGATAGTTGAAGACTATTCCAATATTCTAAATCTGTTTTAATTTGTTTCAATAATTTTTCATAATTATCCTCCTTAACTGTGGAATAATGTGCCAAAATATTAATTCCTAGATATTTTATTTTTTATACTATTTGAATTTCTAATAGCTTAACAAGATTTTCTCTTTGTATGTTGGTCATATTCTTGGTTATAATTTTTGTTTTTTCTTTATTTCTTTTCAAAATATTGAAATATCAGCTACTTTTCCATAGTCTTCAAGTTTTTCTAATGATATCGGAACTGTTTGTTCAGAGTCTTCCAAAAAAAACCATATTAGGTCATCAGCATATGCTTGTAATTTAAAATTTTCTTTTTTGATTTCCAATACTTTAACCTGTGTTTCTTGTCTGATTATTCTCATTAAGGCCTCTAGTGTATATATAAATAATAGTGGAGACAGAGGTCAGTCTTGTCTTGTGCCTTTTTGTATATAAACTTTACTTGATAATTCTTCATTTATTATTATTTTTGTGTCCTGTGTATATATTGCCATAATTATCTTTTAGAGCTTTTCACCAATATGCATGTGTTTTAACTGTTGCATTAGAAAAGACTAATTTACATTGTCAAAGATTTTCTGGGCATCTAAAAATAAAAAGGCTGCCTGTCAATTGTTATATACATAAAATTCAAGAGCATCTAATACTATTCTCACATTAAATTTTGTTTGCCTATTTGGGAGGAAGCCATTTTGATCGCTTATGTATAAATTCATTTAAATTAATTTTTAAATTTTTCAGTGATGATCATAGTAAATATTTTGTAATCTGTATTTAAAAGAGATATTGGCCTGTAATTCTGAATTCTTGTCTGGTCTGTATCTTCTTTTTTAATCAATACTATATTGGCCTCACTCCAAGATTTTGGTATTTTCCTGTCATCAAATACAGCATTGAAGATCACTAATAAATGTTAGTTCAGGGTATTCTGATGTTCTTTATATAGCTCTGCAGGTATAGCATCTGGGCCTGATGCTTTGTTGTTGTTTTTGTTTGTTGATTGCTTTAGCTATTTCTGTCATGGTAATTTTTTTCATTAAGCATTGATTTCATATCTTCTGGAATCTTTGGTAAATCAGCTTTCCTTAGGTTCTAATCTTTTCTTCTGAGTAATTTTCATTTCTTGTATATAATTTTGCATAGAATCTCTGGGTAATATCTTTTTTTAGAGTTCTCATCATTATGTATGATGTAATTTGTTTATTCATTGTTTTTCTCTGAGATTTCTTAATTTTTGTGCAAGCCACCATCCAGGTTTATTGACATTTTCAAAATAATTTTGTTTACTTAGTTTAATTTGTTGTGCTATTTTCTCTGTCTCCAAAATATGTAGTTTAAGAAGATCTAATTCACTTTTCAAGTTTTGATTATTAGGTTCTTTCTGGTGCATTTGCTTAAGCTGTTGTTCCAATTTTTTCAATATTGTTTTTTTGCCTTATTTCTTTTGGCTGTATATGAAATTGTTACATCACATATGTATGCTTTAACGGTGTCCCAGAGAGTTTGAATTGAAATATCATCTTGTTTATTTATTTTTTAAAAAGGTATCAGGACAGAAAAAAAGGACAGAAATTCTTTTTCTGTCATTATATTGAATTCTTTTTCTTTCAGAATTGCCCTTTGAAAAGTCCATCTTGGTGTATCCTTTCCACTGTATACTTATGGGGTTGTAATCAGCTCAAGTGTTAGTTTCTATAGTCATTTTACATATTTCAGATTCTAAATCTTTGGATATCCAAACCATACCAATCCTAGACCAGGTTTTGGGGCAATTTGAATAGAATGTATAATAATTCTTTTCATTATTCCTTTCTTTCCAGAGGTCTATCAAGTTTAAATCTCTAATCATTTCAGAAAATGTTTTAGGGAATATTCTTTTTTTTTCTTCTTTTACTTGTGTCATTATGTTTATAGTCTCTTTTACTATCTACTGCCACATTGAAGCCCCCAATTATACATAACCTTTCATACTCTATGTCACTAATTATATTATGCAAATTTTTATAGAAAGACTCTTGGTGCTCATATCAAGGCAATTATTATGTTTTTGTTATTTAATTTGATCTCAATGATTAGAATTCTCCCTTCTTTATCTTTATAAATCTATTTTGCCTTAATTTTATTTTTCACATAAACAACCACACTTCTTTTCTTTTCCTGATCTAGTGATACAAAGAAGTTCCCTAAATTAGATTGTTCTAGAAAATGTTTTTGATCATGTCTTATATGGACTTCTTGCAAAGCAATTATATCGATTTTCAATTTTTGTAGTTTGGCAAATATTTTCTGATGTTTTATTACTGAGTTGAGCCTGTTAATATTTATTGACCAAATCTCACAGTCTTCATCTATTTTCTTAATTGTATCTTGTTCTCGTACTTCTTGTGATTCTAGATTCTTCGTATTTCCTTCCAAAATATTCTATCTTATTTCCATCTCCTCTTCTCTTAGGTCTTTCCATTTCTTGTGATCTTTCTGTTTTTTCTATTACTTGTCCTAGGTCTCTACCTACTATTATATATTTCTCTTCTCCTTGATCTCCTGAATCTTCTTCAATGTCACAGTGTTACTTGTAAAAATCTTCAGCTTTTTCTATGGTATCAAGCTTATATCTTTTTTCCTGCCAAGTTACCATTATTCCTTCCAGTGTTAACCATCTAAAATTGATGTTATTTTTATTTAGTCTTGTTGCCAAAAACTAGTAGTTTCTCCTTAAATTCTTCATTCTTTTTGGAACTTGTTTTAACACTAATATTTGTTTTCCTTTATATTCAAGTTGTTCATTGTGTGTTCGATACAAAATTTCATTTTAATCAATTTTTTCATAAATTTCATGTGAACCTCTTTAGTAAGATGATGTCTTCTTCTGTAGCTCATTTGGACCCTATATATCTTGTCCATTTCGGAGATCATTTCTTCTTTCTTGGTCTCTAAAGCTCCCGCCAATAGTTCAGTCATCTTTTTCTTCTATTAAATTTTAAAATCTAAGGTATTGGGCAGATCTCTCTGCTTCTAAGAAGATCACTGATGTTTCTAATTCCTTGTTGGTTGAAATTAATTTTTCATTCATCTCCATGAGTTTCTAAACTTAAAAGTTCTTAATAGCAGCTATGCTGAGGGATTAGAAAAGGGGGCTAGAATCACTTCTCTGTGGCCAGGGCTACTATTACAATCATTTTGTTAACACATTTTCAAAATATCAGTGCCCTGTCATAGAATGAAAGACAAATGGGTGAATATAAATTTAAAAAACTTTTAAGGTCATTTATTTTCTATGCTATTCTCCTGTCAAATGTTTTGTTCTTGGTATTTAACTTTTTAAAAATATTTTGCTATAGCTATACATTTTATGTTAAAATGATTTTGAATAATGATACAATTAAAGATTTTGTGAGCAGCTTAGGTACAGATTATTTTACAATGATCACTGCTCTATCGGAAAATTGAAGTGTTATTCCCTCTCCCCCCCCCAAAAAAAAATAATAGCTTTTTTTTTGTTGGATTAAAATCTACCTTGAATCCACTTTCAAGTGCACAACATTTCTCTATATTGTGAAAAGTGTTCAGGATAGCAGATCTCATAACTCCAATTAGACTAGGTTTGGACTATACTGCATTGAAAAATATAATCTAATGATTGGTGGTTAATTCCTTTAAGAATAATAATCTTTGTGTATGCTGTGCTATAAATGTAGTTTTAAGAAATATGTCCTGAATATAAATCAATATCTAGTACTTAAGGTTTATATTAAATATAATATAACAAGATATTATTATCTGCTAAAATGCCAGACACTTGGAGAGAATCATTAATTTCACTAATCCTGAAGGGGACTCAGATGCCAGAATGATACAAAATTATACACCAATTTCTTTGCTGAATGTAGATTATAAAATATTTACTCCCATTATTTCTACTAGATTAAAGAAAATTTTGAATGATTCCATACATCCAGACCAAAATGGATTTCTCCCAAATAGACAAATTAGGAACAATTTAAGAATAATAATGGATAGTCTGG
>BHFT01078316.1:0-10276 GCA_004320025.1 Laticauda laticaudata
ATAACAACGGATGGAACATTTTGCTCGTCCGCTGTGTCCTTTTTGCATCCGTTGGGCGGTGTGACATGGGCTTAACCGCCTGAAGAAATTTTGCAGGCTTTAGCTCACTGGTTTGCAAATGTCTAGAACACCAAATAATCTGTTCCAAAAGGAACTTTAGAAGTTGTTCTTTCTCTTATCTGGTTTGCTACCCAAGCATACAGAACATAGTTGGGAGGAGAAAAAACATACTTTTTTTGTTTTCAATTGCTTCCTGTGAAAATGACTTAGATACTCCTGTGGGCAGGCTGCTATCATGAGGCATTAAGTGTGGGATTTGGAGCTTTGCTCTTACACAAAGCTACTACTTTGAGGTTTTGTAGAGTCCCCAGGTGCCATTTGTGACATGGACAGGCCCATGGCTATACATTTTGTATTCATACAATCCAACACACAGAAACAGTCAGACAGTCTAAGTCAACTGAAGTTCTGAATGACAAAGGTCAGCTGCAATGAACTGAAAGTTGACTTATGGTTTTTTTAAAAAAAGAAATAATATGTCTCTGAGCTTGGAGGAAAATGATCAGGTGAATCTCTCAGTCTCTGCCTCCATAATAGAACTCTGCTATCTACATGTTTATAGCAATATATCTGCTTATAAGTTTATGGCACTTAGATTTATATACCACTTCACAGTGCTTTACAGCCTTAAGAGATTTACCCAATCTAGGTCTTCAGTTTACCGATCTTGGAAGGATGAGTCAACCTTGAGCCTGTGAGAGTCAAACTGCCAAAAGTCAGCAGAATTAGTCTCCAATGCTGCATTCTAACAACTGTGTCACCTTGACTCCTGTGCAGATCTTTTAAGATAAGAATTCAAGTCTGCAGCAAGATACTGAATTCTATGCTGTGTCAAGAGTGATGAGAAGTCTTTGCATCTTAATATCGTCTGGACGTGGCTAGTTTCAGTGGTGAATGGGCCTCTATGCCTAATATTTCATCTTTAACTTTTTTTTTTGTTTACATCCCTGCATTTTTAAATATTGGTTTAAAAAAAAATGCAGCGCAGATTTTCTGGAGATAGAGGAAACTGCAAGGAGAAACTGAGATTAACAATAACCTTCTTCTCAGTTCTGCCTTCTGAAATCATAACCAGAAGGCTTCACAAACAGACAGCGCAGTGTGTGGGAAACAATACTGAATGAAAATAGACATTTTTCCAGAATCTATATTTCATGAATTTATTTCTACCTGGTGTCATTTCAAGGCACTTTCATATAGTGAGGCACTCAAGTTGCCCAATTGATTTGGAAGCAGATTGTTATCCCTAGAGTAGAGTCACCATATTTTGTTCTTCTATGGCCGACCTAGATAGCCTGTGACAGTAGCAAAATAGGAGATTTGGAGACTGGCTAGTCTATCTTCTCCAGCCCTTATTCTTCTCCCTAAGCAGAGAAAATGAAATGCCATGCCAATGTTATTTTTAATTTCAGTTTCTCCTTGCAATTATATCTCCTGAAAATCTGCTCTAAAAATACAGATATGTAGACAAAAACTAGTTAAAGATGATATGTTAGGCATAGAGGCCCATTGACCACTGAAACTAGCCACATCCAGATTATATTCAGATGCAAAGACTTCTCATCACTCTTGATACAGCATAGAATTTGGTATCTTGCTGCAGACTTTAATTCTTATCTTAAAAGACCTGTACAGGAACCCAAGAACCATAGGGGCACAGTGGTTAGAATGCAGTATTGTAGGCTAATTATGTTGACTGCCAGCAGTTCGACTCTTACAGGCTCAAGGTTGACTCAGCCTTTTATCCTTCCAAGGTCGGTAAACTAAAGACCCAGATTGTTGGGAAAAACATGCTGACTCTGTAAATGGCTAAGAAAGGGGCTGTAAAGCACCGTGAAGTGGTATATAAGTCTAAATCTGTTGATATATTGCTATAAACATGTAAATTGTGGAAATCTATTATGGAGGCACCAGATAAGTAATTTGTCTGCATTCATTCATTACAATTGCACTTTCATTATAGCTGATCCAATCTTTCATTTTGTTATGACATAAACAGGCTTGAAAGACAAGGAGTAAGTAACACACTAAATGTCCTGAGAGTATGGAAAAGTAGAATGCAAATTTATCAGTTGAAAAAAAAAAGGTAAGGTTTAATTTAAAAAGAAGATTTTTAAAATGTTCAGCTGTTTTGCTGGGAAGAAAAGGAATGGAAATAGAAATATTTAAGTTGACTTCTACTAACAAGGAAGAGTGCTTTCCAATTTTCTATAAATTATCATTTATTTCTTTTAGCATCTCCAGTAAATATTATTATCTGGGTAATATGCACAGTAAACTGAAGTGTTTAAGTTAAATCATAATCAATATAATTACAGCATATTCAGATACGTTTCTACTTCCAAGTGTCTGAGTTGGTTTGTTTCCAGGTGTGATTTTCATATAGACTTATTATTTACAATTTTGGTGTCTCTTTGCCATGACATTTACTCTCTGATGTCTACATTTTTGGATGGAATTATATGGACTTCAACAAAGTACATAAGATCAGATTTTGCAGAAAAGCATTACTGAGGACGTGAATCTAGAAACAGCATCATTTTGTTATCTTCATTTGAACTCCTGTGTCTGACTTTATGGATGTCCTAACCAAGAATTATGTGACAAGGTTTTTCATCCTTTCAATAAAATGGGGAAAAGCAAATGTTCAGGATAGAGAGACAACTGCAGCATGAATGAAAAGTTGCATTGAAAGCCAACTCTGATGCATCCTGTGACAACCATACAAAGGGCAAAGATGTATTTAAGGTGAAATTTCACAGCTTGCCAAAAAATTCAGTCTTTTTCTAAAGGCTACTGTTTTCCTTTGTTGTTGTTGTTTTTAGGCTTAGAGCAGGGGTGTCAAATTCAATTTCATTGAGGGCCAGATCAGCATTGTGGTTCTCCTATGGGTGCCAGAGAGCCATGGCCAGGGTGGTTGCAGCCAAAACAATGCATGCTTGCTGGGGCCAAATCTGTCCTGTGGGCCTTGAGTTTCATACCCCTGGCTTAGAATGTTCACGGTTGGAATCAGTGTTTCATCATAAGCAAAGCTAATATGTGATACGGAAAAAAACATGCATGAATGTATGTGTTTGTATTCTGTGCAGATATATGTATTTGTTCCCATTACGTTACCCTAGCTCCTGCCCATCTAGCAGTTCGAAAGCATGCGAATACAAGTAGGTAAATAGGTACCATTCCGGTAGGAAGACAACAGCACTCCATGCACTTTTGGCATATAGCACTGCTGGCCACAAGACCACAGAAATTGTATTTGGGCAATGCTGACTCCTTCAGACAAGAAACAGAGATGAGCACCATGTCCATGGGTATGATTCTACCGGTTCAAACTGGTTTGGGCAAAGTGCGCAATCACCGAACTGGTTGTTACACTGGTTGAATTGCACCCTAAGTGTGTCTTACAGTCTGACACAACTGACAGGGAAAGCTTTACCTTTTCAAATTTAGGAAAAGTCCGGTCTTTCAGCTATCTTGCTAGTTCCCACATATCCCTTTAATCTGATTTCTGCTGTGGAGAGGTATCCTATTCACTTCTAGCTAGAAATCCATGTCTCTTATTCTATGGTAAGCACTTGCTTTTTAGCACTGGTGGTGAGAGGTTTGTTGGCTTGTTAAAATGAAAGAGAGAGTTTATGAACACTAATATGAATTTGATAGTATGCTTCATCTGTCCAGGACTCAATAACATTTGCTTTCATGTTTCTGGATTCAACAAATGCAATATATTTTTGCCCCAAGAAGATCAAAGTGTGAACTCAATTATCTGGTATTAATGATTGTGCAGAGAAAGCAAACATATCTCTTAAGCCAGCCAGAAGTATAAAAACACAATGAATGAACAATTGCATGGATACAACCATATTACATATTACAAGCACTCTTAATGTGGTTGCTATTTCTATATATCTATATAAACAGATATGTGTGTGTGTGTGTGTGTGTGTTCCAGCAAAGCTCTGGAATGCCTCAAGCAATTTCAACCAAACTTGGTACACAGATGACTTACCCTCTGGAAACAAATACCCCTAACACCCCTCAGGGTATGTGTGTGCCTTAAAATGGCTTCTACTGTACAGCACAGTGGACTTGCCATGGTAACAGCATCAAAGTACTCCACAGCCCTCCAAGGAAATGTCAGGTAATTGGCCAAGTGCAATAAAAAACCCGAAACATCAGTGTAGACAAGAAACTCTAGAGGAGAGGAATAGAAGACTTGAAATGCTGTGAGAGAGACAGTACAACAGCATGAGTCCCGATACAGGATTTTCCTGTCTAATACAGGATTGGGATAAATAAATACCAGGGCAACACTAGATTATCAGTTAGTTTCAGGTAACAATGGAAAAAAAATGAATCATGATGACTGGATAGCTGATAGAAAATACAAGATCAAATGATCTGGGGTAAAATTATCAATAGTTACCAATACTATTGGTTTTCCTGTTAAAGGTTTTTTGAATAAAGAGTTTATTTATCTGTGATAAAAATGGATATCTGGATTATTCATTTTCCCATTGATCTTGACATGACAACTTTTCTAAGGGTATTCTTGAGGACTTATCATTCAAGGGCTATATGAACCTTAAAAACACTGTTCCTGTGTCTTTAGTTTTCTTCTTTGCACTCTCCAAGGTCTGGGTGCAATATTGATGATATCGTGACATTCATCAGCTAATGTTTTGACTCAGTTCTACTGAATGATGTCAATGAAGGAATTCAACAGATAATTTTACTGGTCTGTAAAATTGCAGAACATTTTCTGGTTAAGGGTCAATGATTTAATGTAGAATTGTTTACTGAAAGAATTAAACATGAAAATCAAGGATAAATTAACCATCAGATCAGTGGTGGGATTCAAATTTTTTACTACCAGTTCTGTGGGCATATCTTATTGGGTGTGGTGTGGCTTGGTAGGCGTGGCAGAGGAAGAATACTGTAAAATCCCCATTCCCTCCTCATCCCACTAACCTGCTTTCCAGCTCTTGTTCTCCTGTGCAAAGAAGACCCAGGCAATCATTTGGAACTCAATGGGAGGCAGAGAATAGATGGGGGCTAGGCCAATCAGAGGCGGTATTTGCCGGTTCTCCAAACTACTCAAAATGTCTGCTATCAGTTTTCCAGAACTGGTCAGAACCTGCTGAATACCACCTCTGCATCAGATTCAAACCAAGGCTCAGTTCAACATTGTTTCTTTTTAAAGATAACTCTAATTTACACTGAATCAGAGACTTTCTAAGTCAATCACATATGTCACTGTTGACTGAAGTATGATCCATCAATCCTTGAAAACAGTTGCTGTCCTGATTGCTAACCTTTGTTCTGCCTTTATTACTTCTGCTCCTTGACAATTTTTGTCCCCTAATTTCCCTCCAAGCTAATGGGAGTCAAAGATCAGCAGATTTGATATGCCTTGAGGCTGATCTTGGATCATGTCCTAATCAGGGGGAAAATGTGATAACACCAGCACAGCTATGGGTGACTTAAGTCTGCTTCAACTCATTGACTAGGGATGACATGAAGGCAACATTGTCAGAGATACCTTAATAACAAAAATGCTGTCAAGAGAAGAGTGCACAAAAGAGCAGACTGACAAGAGCTTTCCCTCCCATTGACCAGCATGTGGGGAAAAAAATAATGTTATAAAATCCTCAGGAACAGAAGAAAATCAAGAAGGAATACTGGCTGTTCAGAGGTTCAGAGACATAGAACCAGAAGATTGGTAAGTAGTATCTTTTAGATTCTTTCTTTTCTTCCTTCCTCCCTCCCTCTCTCCCTCCGTCCGTCCGTCCCTCCCTTCCTTCCTTCTTCCCTGTAGTAGCAACAGAGAGCCTGTAGATGGCGCATGCAGCACACTGCTGTGTCTAATACAGGGGCTCTTTACATGATCTCACTCCCTGACCTGGGCTGGAAAGTCCCAGACTTGTACAATGATCTCATCTATTAACATCACCACTATTATTAAGGATTGGTTGGGGGGCTTCACCAATCCTGATGCTGTATTTATGTTGCCTTTTGCTACTTGTAAAAAAACCATATAAAAGGAATAAACGCTGCCCAGGCAGTCAGACATCTTGCACAATGACTGGTCTTTGAATTCCATCACCTTCCTTCCTTCCTTCCTTCCTTCCTTCCTTCCTTCCTTCCTTCCTTCCTTCCTTCCTTCCTTCTTTCCTTCCTTCCTTCCTTCCTTCNTCCTTCTTTCCTTCCTTCCTTCCTTCCTTCCTTCCTTCCTTCCTTCCTTCTTTTTTTCTTTCAAAATTTATATTGCTGTCTATTGTCTCATGGAGACTCAAGGTGGTTTAGAAGAATATAAAACCTCATATCAAATGATAAAAATAATAAAAGAGTATCATATAATAAATTAATAAAATAATCTAATAAAATAACACCCCTCACTCCCCACCCCACAACAACACATGAGCCATTTGATGGGCTCCATCCCACTTTGCATTCCCTAGGCCCGCTGGCAGAACCAGGTCTTCAGTGACTTCTGGAAGAGTTTTAGAGAGGGGGCCATTCTAATTTCTGGAAGAATAATGTTCCAGAGAGAGGGAGCCACCATGGAGAAGGCCCTTCTTCTGGGTCCCACCAGGTGTATCTCCCTATGAGATGGAACCCACAACATTCCTTGTCTCCCTACTTTGCTGGCTTGGGTAGATGTGACCAGCAAGAGATGGTCCCTCAGATAACTTGGTCCCAAGCCATAAAAGGCAGTGGTGGGATTCAATTATTTTTACTACTGGATCTGTGGGCGTGGCTTGGTGGCTGTGGCAGGGGAAGGATATCATAAAATCTCCAGTCAGAGGTGGAATTTGCCGGTTCTCTAAACTCCTCAAAATTTCTGCTGTCAGTTCTCCAAAACTGGTCAGAACCTGCTGAATACCACATCTGATGAAAGGTGACAACAAGCACCTTGAATTGCACCTGGAAGCAAATTGGCAACCAATGCAGCTCTTCTTGATTATTTACCCTTCATATTTTGGTTGTTTGAGATTTAGATGGAAGTGGTGAAAATAGTTTATTCATTTCTTTATTAAATTTATATGCCACCCCTCTTGAAAGGGCCCTGTTGGCACAGTGGTTAGAGTGTAGTATTGCAGGCTAATTCTGCTGACTTCCAGCAGTTCGATCCTGACTGGCTCAAGGTTGACTCAGCCTTCCTTCCTTCTGAGATTGGTAAAAGGAGGACCCAGATTGGGGGCAAGAGGCTGACTCTGTAAATCACTTCGAGGGGGCTATAAGGCACTGTGAAGTGAAATGAAGCTATTGTTATTGCTACTTAGAGACTATAGGTAAGCTTAGAACAAGATAAAAATGACAGTATAAAACTTTGATAAAGTATTAACATTAAAAATATCTGAGAAAGGCTCCAACATGTAACAGGGTAGTGTGTATTTTTAATCTACTAATAACATCCAGAGCGGGGTATTGCCATTAGGGTCCCAAACCAGTTAGAAGAACCAGATTTTCAGGCCCTTCTGAAAGGCCAAGAAAATGGTGGCAGAATTCATCTCAAGGAGCAGAATGTTCCAGAAAGCAAGAGCCATGGCTGAAAAAGCTTTTTCTACTGGACCCTACCAGCTGGAATTTCTTGACCAATGGGATCCTCTGCCAGCACAAGTGGGACAGGCCAATCCAATTTGGGTGAGATGATTCCTGGGCCCAAGCCACAAAGGTCTTTAAAGGTGATAACCCACACCTTGAATTGCACCCAGAAACAACCAGTGCAGCTTGTGCAAAGAGGGTGTTACATGGACCACATAAGGGCCCATGTTCTGACCCAGCCAATAAACAGACTCCTGGTCCCGAAAAACCTCTCTTTATTTAACTACTGTGGATTACTGTCATTCATATACTGAAAAGTCCAGGCAATAATTCTTCCAAGGGTTAACTAAAGTAACAGACCTTATTAGTTCTTTGGGATAATTGCCAAGCTGGGAGCTTCCAGCCACAAAGCTGTAAATTAAATTCCGGCAAGCAGTCTCTGAGGCACAAACCACAATGAGCAAATCTTCTGGCAAAAATCTGAAACAGTTCTCTCCCCCAACCACCTCTCCCCTTTCCTTCTATTTATTTCCCAGCCAGGGAGGGGCCATTCAGCATCCACGTGTACCTTTCTTCATGAGCCGACCCCTGGTCCTCAATTGTTCTCTTCTCCTAACAGCTCTGCGCATGCGCGCATCAGGAACAGGCCCCAGCTGTTCTTCCTCCCTGCTTACTTCTGCTTCTGAAGGCAGCTTGGAACTGTGGAAGGCCCTGGCTCTATCTCTGTTTCAGATGCAGAGCATCAAAGCCTTCCCCAGACTCCAGAACTGGTCCAGGTTCCTCCTCAACCTCCTCATCGGCTGATTCTGCTGCCAGCTCTGCTGGCAACTGGCAGGCCAGTACCATGCAGCTGTATTCCATGGCCACTGTAATTACCAAACATTCTTCAAGGGTGGCCCCATATAAAGTACATTGCAGTAATCCAGACCTACTAATTACTTCCACTTTGTCAGCAACTTCTAAATTCCTCTATACATATGCTGGACAATAAGCAAAAGAGTTTAAGCATGGATGGGTGGGTACACAGTGGTTTCTCATAGCTCTGGGAAAAATGATGGAAACAAAGACTGGATCCAAATTTATTCCTAAAGTCATGATGAAACAAGGATATCTCATTCTTTGATTTGTTTCTCTCTTTCATGCCACTCTATTTTTATTTTTTTTTGCAGAGAAAATGAAACAGGTTAGGCATTTTCACAAATGTAGCATCTAAATTTCTGAAGTGCTCAGATATTAGATCTAATTTGTTTTGAGCTGATGCCGAGGGGTTTCATTTCATTTTGTAGAGATTTGGTCCAAATCAATCTCTTTCAGCTTGATATTTGAAACTGGAAAATCATCTGCACACCCATAAAGTTGCTCTTTTATTGTGTCCATATGCGCACAAGGGGTAATTGTTGGATGTCAAAGTTTAGAGCTTCCTGTAGAACATGGATAAAGAGAGAACTTCAACACACACTTTCTCACTGCAGGACTAGTTTAGAAGCACTTGTCTGTAGTACTTCACATTTATTTCACAGGAAGAAAGCAGGTAAGGTGTGAAACAGTTGTTATGAGCTGATGGACATATGTTATCCCAGAATATATTAAAAAGGGGGAAAAATCATATACAGAAATTATTAAGAGCCACAGTGGTGCAGTGGGTAGAATGCAATACTGCAGGCTACTTCTGCTGATAGTTGACTGCCTGCAATTTGGCAATTTTAATCTCATCAGGCTTAAGGTTGGCTCAGCCTTCCAGCCTTTTGAGGTGGGTAGAATGAGGACCCAGATTGTTAGGGGCAATATGGTGACTCTGTAAACTGCTTAGAGGGGGCTGTAAAAGCATTGTGAAGTGGTATATAAGTTTAAGTGCTCTTGCTATTGAATCAGCTGTAATGAATGCTGACTACATGGTTATAGCACAATAGCAAATGAACATAAACTTATATATCGCTTCACAGTGTTTCATGGTCCTCTCTAAGCAATTTTACAGAGGCAGCCTTTTGCTCCCAACAATCTAGTCCTCATTTTATCCACCTTGGAAGGCTGGAAGTCCTTCCTTCCAGTCAACCTTGAGCCTGGTGAGATTCGATCTGCCAAATTGCAGGCAGCTGGCAGGCAGCAGAAGTAGCCTGTAGTACTCCACTCTAACCACTGTACCACTGCGGTTCTTAATCAGATATATATTGTCCAAATTAATGGAATCCCTCTCCTTCTCTGTTTGTGTGTGCCCATATGTATACACACATAAACCTTTGCATACACATACATATAAAGAGAATATAATGATAGTAGAGGTGAGAGACATATTTACTTTTATCACAGAATGAGACCATTAACAAAGCATTAACTCTGAATTACCCAGATGTTCTGCTACTAAATAGCTGCATTTAAGAAACCTTAGTATTTACTAAATCTGTGATATATTAAATCTCCCAGTGCATTCTGATTCAATTATATCCATAATGAAATTGCTCTTCATTATTATTTTTTTCTCAAGGACACCTGGAAATTGTTTTTTGGACGAACTTGGGAACTATGGATTTATGGCAAAAAAACAAAACAAAACAAGCAAACAAACAAAAAATAAGAACAAAGCAACAATGTGCCTAAAGCCCCTGTCACACTGCACCAACGGATGGAAAGAGGATGTAAAACAGAGGAAAACACTTGTCATCCGTTGGTT
>BHFT01078326.1:0-16537 GCA_004320025.1 Laticauda laticaudata
CATGCTAAGTAGATACCAGGAAAACCAGGCCATTCCACCACCCGACAAGCACGCTATAAGGGACTGGGAGACCCGCACGAGGCCCCTTGTTCAGTTCCTCGAATCCATCATTGACTTTGCGGGTCCTTTCTAAGGGCATACATTTTTGATGTGTTGTACGATGCATACTCAAATTGGTTGTTGGAAGTCGCAAGTAATGTCATCTTACAACAACGCGAGCTGTTGATCAAGTCAATAAACAAACTAATTCGCAACCCATGGGTTGTCCTGACGTCCTAGTGTCCAAAATGGGCCACAAGCTAACCGTCTTTACAAATGTTGAACCAGTACCGTAGGCTCTTAGGCATACGCCATTGCACTTACCGTGCCAACCACCTGGCGGCAATGGTAGGGCTGAGAGAAATATGTCAGGTTTACCAAGGAGGCGTTTTGGAAAAAAATGGACCCAGGGGGATGTCCAGGATAAATTGAACACGTCTTATCTACCCTTTTCAAATCATCGCCCCCCAGTACTGTAGCTAACAAGAGCCCGAGCAGAATTGTTTAATGGGAAGAAACTTTAGATCACATTTGGATAGTGTTTACAATCCAAAACTCACCCTTTGAAAAACCCCCCAACTCTCCAGCGTTTCCGCACGTTTGAAATCCGCCACCTTACTGTCTACTGCAAAAAAATTTGGTACTGGGGACCCTCTCTGGCTTCCCAGCACAATCACACAAATATAACAGGCCCCCTGTCCTACGTCTAAACCCGATAGACGATGGCAAGGGATGGAAGGCAGCACAATAGACCATGCTGTCGTTCCCAAAATGTCAAACAAAAATACGACCAGCGCGGGGAAACCTCAAAACAATAAAAACTGATGCAAAAACCAAAACCAAAGGGGGAGGGGAATACAGAAAAATAATAACTGAAGGAAAAATAGAACCTGTTTAAAAGAATAAACCCAAACATCTAACCAATCAAAAAGAGCAAAAAGAACACTTACGGTTCGATGAACTGGCGAAATAATCACGATGAAGAGGAACCCGTCCTGGAAGGGGCCGCAAAGCCAGTTCGACCTGCCCGGGAAAGCCAGGAGGGAGCGCGCAAACTTACCGGGCCTGAGCAACTCATAGGCAACGGCTGCTGACTCACCCTACCAGACGTTTCCAATGGAGAAAGAACCGGAGAGACAGCGATCCCATCCGCAACCGTCGAAGTACTCCAGCGAAAATGAACCGTTGCAGAGTCCAGTCAGAAGAAGCCCACCTACCTGTGTGCAAACGACATCAATCCCTTGTGTATGGACTAAACTTAAGGGGGGTAGGGGTGTTCTGTATAGAATGGTATACTCCAAACAATGCAATCTGATTGAGTTAGAAAGAACAGTATTGGATTGGTTCATTAGGAACCAATCCAAAAGAGCCGCTGAAAGGCAGCAAAGTCAAATAGCTGCCATTGGCTATCAGCCGGCAGGCAAGCCTGTGTAAAAAGGCTGCTGCGGCTTCAGCCAAACTGTTCTGTTACTGTTAGCTTAACTTAATAAAGACTTTGTTGTTGGAACCCGGTCTACCTCGCGTTTTTTCTGGATGGAACACACTGAACCGGTTTACTTTTTCCAGAGTTCATTTGTTTCAGCCAGTTATGTGAAAATTCAGTCTTTGAGTGAAAGAGCCATTTCCTGACTGTGTTTGGGAACGAAATCAGAATCTACTAAGGAAGTTTATAATGAAGCTTTGTTATGGCAGATGCACAATGGATTCTGTTTTTATACATACAGATCTTTTTTCATTAATTTAAGATATTTGTAGTAAAGTTAATTAATGAGACAAAATAGGGACATACAATATCCTTTCTATCCTGTTCCCACCCTTTTTCCCCTTTAGAACTGTTCTTAGAGGGGATGGTAATTTCCACACTTTACTGAGAAAAAAATGGTTTCTATTTTGTCATAATATGACTCTTCCTAGAAGAAACATTTTCACAGTCTGAATGCCCTGATGAACAGAGGGGGAGAAGCCATCTCACTATCACTTTGGAAGTGGGGCTGGGACAGTGAAATGGCAGGAGGACATTGAATGACAAAGAAGGAAAGAAATCCCTTCAACTCAGAAAAATTGGAACCAAAAAGGAATTAAAAAAAAAAGTTGCTGGAAAGCTCTATTGTGCCCCTAAGACATGTAGGATTGCAGGAGGTAAGAAGCAGTTTACTGATTTTAAAAAGTGGTATTCCAGGACAAAAATATGATGATTGAAATTGTACACCATCATGCCATTAAATATAACATTTTGTACTTCTTCAGATTTGCAATTACTGATCTTTAAAAATAACCTAGCAACAACTAGTAAAAGGTTTGAAATGACTCCTCTTTCTTCCATAATTACAGTATGCATCGAAGTGTGTCTTATGCTTATATTTTCAAAGCAATAGAATGCAGGGGTGGGATTCAATTTTTTTAACAACCAGTTCTGTGGGTGTGGCTTAACTGGTGGGTGTGGCTTGGTGGTCATGTGACTGGCTGGGTGTGGCCAACTCAACATCACTCACATCGAGGCATACATCTCCTCGCCTGGCCTCTCATGACTGTGGGGATGCTGCAACAGTCCTAAGTGTGAAAAATGGTTATAAGTCATCTTTTTCAGTGCCATTGTAACTTTGGTCACTTCACACAAGCAAATTACCAGCAAAGGAGGGGGAAAAACTACAGAGACGTTCCTAAGACAGGAAGTCTAGTCCTGCCAAGAACATAATAAGGGTTAATGGAGAGGCAGTTTCTGTAAGCAACACCAGGATGTTTCCTTCCTGCCTTCCTTACAGGATTAGGCCAGTAATTTCTTCTAATAACCAGTTCTCCGAACTGCTTAGAACGTTAACAACCGGTTCTAGAGAATAGGTGGAAACCTGTAGAATCCAACCCCTGATAGAATGTATGCATTGCAATATTCTCTCTGAATAATAGTAATATTTAGTAACAAACATTGCTTCAGTGGTTCTTCAGCACAAAAATGATTCCAGTGTAGGCCCATCAGAAGAAACAAGAAAATGATGGCTTTTTTTCCATTTCCTACTGTTTCTCATGTTCCTTCAAATGTTGTTTTACTAATCCTCTTGATCAGATTTTGAGGTTATGCAATAGACTGCAAAAAAAAAAAATCAGGAAAAAAGGGGAAATCAGTCCACATAACATTGGGTTTCTTTCTTTTGCTCTATAGCCTTTCCATTCAGAAAAAACAAATGGTATATGTTATGGCTACTTTTTTAAAGATGAAGAAAACAAGAAGAAATGATTGCAATTATTGGTAAATATAGTTGTCAACACGACAACTGTCATCATTCAGTTCATTGAAGAAAAACAACATTGGACATATTATCCTCTGCAAAGGCACCTGTGAGAGATTGTGCCTTTGGAAGAAGAGCTGGTCTGGTGGACTACAGTGAACCAGCAGTTTCCCAGGAAGGTGGGAGTACATTCCAGAAATGGGTGGGAGACAGAGGCAACTCATCCAGGAGATAGATAAAAGACAGAGGAAGATCTTCAAATCTTCTAGGTTAAGGTGAGAATAATAAGGGTTTAATCTGGCAAGATTCTGTCTGTTGTGTCTAAACAAATAAAGAACTGAACTCTGGTTGAATTTTCTATATCATTCATGAGATTAATCTGACAATATCTAAAAATCACGATCCTTACACTGAACTTGAGAAATGTGTTCATTAATTCCTTCAAAGAGAATGAGACAGAGAAGCTCCATTTCTCTAGCCATGGTTACTTTGGTTGTAGCAAACCCAAAATGCAATTTTGTTTTCTATACAAGAACAGGATATGTCTGCATCTTTCAGGTTAAAAGACATAATTGCAATATATAAGTAGAAATGCAGCCTAAACCCACTTCCTCCTAATAACTACTTTAGAAATCAACAAGCCCATAATAGATTATAGAAGACATCAAAGTTGTATTTTATCCAGAGAATAGGCATTAACAAATATACACTGGGGGAAATGTGAAGATCTCATATGACATATCATTTATATTGCATCATATGCTATGACTAATGATTGCATTGATAATTTACCAGATTGCTAATCAGTTAAAAGTCTCCCGGTTTTCCCTAAAACAAGCACACATGTATAACATATAATTTTAGACCCTTTCCTGAAATCTTGCCATTTCAGAAACATGCCATTTCTTGGCTGTCGCTGCCTTATGAAACCTGTCCTTGCAATGATTTCTGCAGTACCTGTCTTTCTAGACTTTCAACAGGCCATACAAGACTTTTTACCCAGGCACTGAGAGAGAATGAGGACGTCTGCATCAGATGTAGGGCATCCCAAAGGAATGATTGAGGTTGTAGAGTTGTAGGGCATCCCAAAGGAATGATTGAGGCACTGGATTTTTTTTTATTCTTTATTTTACAGTTATTGATTTTATTGCTGTGAGGCTCCCAGAAGTGTGTCATGAGATGGATGGCCACATAAATCTAAAAAACAATAAACAAACAAACAGAATACCTTTGCTAAAATAAATAATACTCAGTGCAACAAAATAATACTTGTGAACTCATTGAAATAAAAGCAGTGGATTTTAAATAATTCTCAGTATTTGTAAGAAATCAATTACTACAAGATTACACAAAAAGTAGTTACTATGAATAAGGAATGTTCTTGATGGTGAGTTAACATTATTCATTACTTGATAGTAGAAACTAAATGCTAGAAAAGAACAGTTCAAATTGTTTTAGTATGTTTCAAAATTATTAATAGTTGCAAGGTAATTCTTGACTAAGAGGCAAGCAAATAGATGACTGAATTGATTCACAGTGCCAAGAATATTGAGAATGTTATTTTTAATAACCACAATCTCTCAGCAAAATCAAAGTAAAGATAGGGAAAGGAACTGTTAAAATATATTTAACAAATAATTTAAGTATTACCAAAAAGCCTGAAATAATTAATTTGAGAGAGGCCCGGTTTCAGTATTTCTACACAGATTTAATTATATGATGAAAATATATTCATCTGCTTCTGTAATCTGAGCAATATCCTTAATTCTTGGTTGGTGCTAACTGAATAATTATAGACTGGTAACAAGTTTGTTATGACTGGCCAATTCTTCCCAAAGCTCAGATATATTGGATTACAACTACAACTCCAATAATTGTCAATTGTAAGATCATTGAGTATGCACATTGGGGATAATGCAAATCCTAGTCTAGGATATTTTTGTAAAAGACATACTGTTAGAAAAGATGTTTTATTATATAGAAATAGTAGCACAGGATTATTATATGGCCGTATGATTGGTAGCAAAGGTTGTACTGCAGTTCATTTTCACTCTCGTTTCATCTTAACATAAGTGCAGAAATGAAGGCAAATAAATGAGATACAAATGAGTCAATGCAACTGTGCACACTGAATATTTTTTCCATTAGGACTTTGTTGTATTTAACTATGAAGTAATTCTTATGGTGTCCCTGGTTTAAGAAGTTTATTTTATCAAGGGCATTTCCATCCTGTTTAGAAGCATACATGTTTTGTTAATCAGAAGAACTGTCCATATCATTTCTCAACTATGCACCTCAAAATACTCTTCTGAAAACATGTTATATCCTGTAGTTTGACTAATATCTGAGATTGGATATTCTCTTTATCCTATCCATAGTAAATCTTGTTTTATCAGAAAAAAGAATCTTGAAAGGCAGGATGTCTGGACAAAGAGATTTTCCCCATTCTTCACCAGTTTCTCGTTTAAGCCAAAGAAAATTCACATTTTTATGTCAAGCTTTTTACAATATAAAGGCTATTTCAAATATTTAATATTTTAAAAATGAAAGACCTTCATTTAAGAAAATGTATGACTGAATTTTAAGGTTTGCAAAATTCTTCTTATTAATATATACATATAAAACAATAATATAGCTTGCAAACAATGTAGCCAAACTGGGGCATCTACTGTTGGAATAAAAAATGTCAAGATGGTTTTGCAGTTGCCTTCTTGACTTATTTTTATTCCCCTCCCCCTCAAGTAAAATCAAGATGGTTTTATCAAGTTGTCCATGTCTTCAATTCATACTAAAGTTGAATTTCTTTGCTTCAAGAAATGTTTTTTTCCAAACACCATTATTATCTTGAAAGATATAATCTGCTTCACAGATCATGCTAAAATCTGACTTATTGCAAATATCACTAATTATTGAATATACCAAAGGGACTACATGCTAATTCAGTTGCAAGCTAATCATGATATAGATTATCATGATATAGAAACAAGTCTATCTACAATTTTATGAAAAAACACTTCTGCAAAAAGTGCATTAGAATTATATCTGTTCTACCTATAAAGATCATGATATATATGTGATCTGGATAAATATGTAGCATTACTGGAATTTAAGGTATGATTCTAAAATCTTAGAAAATGGGAAAATATGGATGTGCATAAATAGCAAACATCAGAGCATTATTATGCTTATATTAAGGTAGGGGTGGGGAACAATGGCCCTTTTATAACTTGTGGACTTCAACTCCCAGAATTCTTGAACCATCCATTTTGGCTCAGGAATTCTGAGAATTCAAATTCACAAGTCATAAAAGGGCCATAGTTCCCCACTTCTGCATTAAGGTCATAGCTTAGAATTGCTTCCACCCAGAATTAAAATAAACAGCTTATGTCCAACTATGGGCTATATGTGCTACAATCACACATTGGTTAAATCAATATTTCTATCATTTTTGTTTGTTTTTTTGAAGAAGTATTGCCACCTATGTCCTCTTGTTCTACCCATCTGAGAGACTCAAAACTTATATCAACTACCCATGAGGATACGATTTATATTTATAATTGTACTTGTTTCAGATATGTTTATGCTTTCAATTATGAAGTTTTACAACATATGACAAAACCAGAAAGTAAAGGCCTGGAAGAAGCCAAATATCTTAAAGAATCAATGACTCGGAAATCAACTGCATGTCTAAAAGGTAGCAGATTAAGATGGAAGGTACATTTGTAGCCAGAAGTGCAATTCTATGCATGTTTACTCAGCATAAAGTCCTGTATTGAGCATGATTTACTCCCTGTTAACTATGGACCCTTCCCCACAATCCTGAGCCTTCAAAAGCAATTTTAGCCATCTGTCATCCCATGGCATCTTACCCCTCTCTGGAGCTGTAGGGTGGTAAGGGTGGTATTAGACATCATCATAAACATTTTGGGTCCTCAGGAATGTTAGGCTGCAGTGGGAAGGGAGGGGCATGAAATCTCCATTCTTAAGTTAATACTTAAATTAATTTGTCTTTTTTGAGCTTCCACTTCGTAAATTTATAAAAACCTAGCAGAAGATGGCAATATAAAATAGCTTGATGGATCAAAGCAAATTCATGTCTAGTTCAAGTCTGTTTACACTAGAAGATGTATCCTTAGATCACAAATAGGACAGAAGATGTGAAGCCACTTTGACTGTTTCCCTTACCAATTGGTATTTAATTGGCATGATGCCCTTGATTCTGAAAAAAGCTGTCAGAAGTAGAATACTTCCTGTAACTAAATTACAGTCCTTTGCACATTTAATTAGCTTTTATAAATGCAATTAATAGCTTTTAAAAACCATAAAAATTGATAAGCACTAAGGAATTTAATTTATAGCAGTAAATGCTACCATTTAAATATAATCATGTATTTTATAAAATACTTTTACATAAAGAAATATATGATTGAATTTTACATTTTGCTGAAATCATTCCTATTAATCTATGAATATAAGGCAACGACAGAGGGATTTGGACTAATCAGATTGAAAACTTAGTTTCAATCCATGGATTCTGAAACTTAGAAGGGTGGATGGAATTTCGAACCACATTTTTAATTCAATGCTTCATGTGCTTCTATCTTATCTGCTTCTTAATCACTTCTTCCCAAGCTGCATATGTGGAAACACTGCTCCCTTTCCCTGCAGGCTAACTCTTTTAGTGCCTAAATAATTTTAATTGTCCTATTCTGCACTTTTCTATCTTTTATTCTGTTGTCCTAAAACACTGTTCTTCTGCTTGAGAGATCTTCAGAATCAGAGCTGTCTTAGTACTTAATTTTTAAAATATAGAATGCTTCGAGAATGTGTGTGTCATTCCTGTGCAAGGGCCATGCTAATCTTCTCTGTATTGTTCTAATTTTAATATATGTGCTGCTGAAGCAAACATATCTTAGTATTTATTTAAAACATTTATGTATTACTTTTCAAGGGGAAAAAACTTCCTCAATTTTTTTTAAATGGCTGTAGCATGAAGATTGGCAGATTTTTTAAAGAACAGCTATATTATGTGCCAGAAGCCTAGTTGTAAAGGAGACTGTCTGATATGTTTTATTAACTTTATTAAAATATTACACTGGTGCATATAGTCTAGTTTTAGGATTATTTATTTTCAATCTCTGCAAAGAAAGAAACATTCTAGTTGATTAACAAGCACATCATTTTTCCACGTAGCTTTCAAAAGTTAAAGTTGCTGAGAAATTATACCATTAGTAGTAGTGAGTCATTACATTCTTGTTCAGGCTCAGATTGTCGAACTAATATTGTACCTATGCAAACACCATTTACACCTTATAAATCCAAAGCAATATGTTATAGCCAGGGTTCTTCTTCAATTCTGTAATATACATGAGATACTTTCTATTCATATAAAGGGGTATAAATTTCACAAATGGATAAGATTAGGCATTTGCCAGAATCTTAAAATAGCAGAGTCCCACTTTCCCAAAAATGCTTTCATTTTTACTTTCCCTGAAGCATGCAAGAAAATCAGATAAAACTTAAACAAAATTTCACTTTGCATGCCCTTGTCTTACAGGATCCCAATGATAAATTAAACTCAGTGACGTTCCCTGATTTATGTTTTGTAATAGTGTTGCAGTACTGATTATTCTATCTTATTTGCATAAAGCAGGGATCTGGAAACTTGGCCACTTTGAGACTTGTGCATTCAACTCCCAACATACCTTAGACAGCATGGCTGGCTGAGAAATTCTGGAACTTGAAGTCCACAAGTCTTAAAGTGGCCAAGTTTGGCAACCCTTGGCTTGAAAAATTACAGGAGTTATAACCTGACTTTCCTGCATTTAATTCCTAGTTTATTAGGTAACTATAGTCCATTCACCACTTCTATTACTGTAATAGTCAACAAACAGACATTCCTCCATCTTCTGTTCAAAAAGTGTTTTCATTTTTGTATGATCTTATATTCCCCAACAGCAATTTTGATCCAGTGTCTATTTTCTCTTTTGTGGGAAAGGTGATTGAGAAAGTGGTTGCACAGTGGTTTTATAGGACCTTGTAAGTAGATTATTTGGATCCTTTTCAGTCAGGATTCAGGTCCACGTAGGAGATGAAAATGGCATTGGTCACATTTTTGGATGACCTCTGCTGAGGGAGAGATTAGTGTTGTGCATCTATTCTTGCTCTACTTGGCTATCCTACAGCTTTCAATGCAATTAATCTTGGTATCCTTCTGCATCAGTTCAGAGGATTGAGTGTGAGAGACAGAGTTTTGTGCTGATTTGTTTCCTTTCCCCAGGATCAGTTCCATTTGGTGACTGGGGTGGAGAACACTTGCCCATGACCTCTCCTATATGGGTACTGTAGGATTTGGTTCTCTCTCTCTCTCTCTCTCCCTCTCTCTCTCTCTCTCTCCCTCCCTCCCTCCCTTCCTCCCTCTCCCCCCCCTCACCATGGGATGAGATATTATTATGCTGGTGATATCCAATTATATATCTGTCCCTATGAATTAAGTAGCGTGAATATCTTATCTTGGTTCTTGGAGGCTAGAAGATACAGAATGTGCAATCTGGCATTCTCTTAGATTCAGAACTCCTGCTCAAAAAACAGGTGACTAGGAGCTTCTTGTTGTTCACTAGTGGTACCCACTCCTAGATCAGGAGGCTCTGCTCCCAATCTCTGTAATGCATTCCTGTAATGCATTCTATTTAGTAATGCATTACTACAGAGTGCATTACTNACTCCTAGATCAGGAGGCTCTGCTCCCAATCTCTGTGATGCATTCCTGTAATGCATTCTATTTAGTAATGCATTACTACAGAGTGCATTACTGTAATGCATTTTATCTTTGAAGAGTATCCAGGAATTTCAGCTGATACAGAATGCAGTGGTGTAGGTAGTTATGTGTGCTTCCAGGAAGCACATTACATTACATTTTATTTTATTTTTATTTATTTTATTTTGTCAAGCGATTATAAGATAACAGGTATAAGTATAAACATAGTTATGAATACATGAAATGGATACGAATAAGAAAAAAAGAAACAATAGGACGGGGACGGTAGGCACGTTGATGCGCTTATGCACGCCCTCTACATCTCTGCTCCATCTGTATTAATTGACAGCAGTGGTGGGATTCAAACTTTTTTACTACCAGTTCTGTGGGCGTGGCTTGGTGGACATGGTGTGGCTTGGTGAGCATGGCAGGGGAAGGATACTGTAAAATCTCCATTCCCACCCCACTCCAGGGGAAGGATACACAAAATCTCCATTCCCTCCCCACCCCACTAATCTGCTTTCCAGCTCTGTTCTCCTGTGCAGGGCAACAAAAGAAGATCCAGCCAATCAGCTGGGACTTGGGAGGCTGAGAATAGATGGGGGCAGGACCAGTCAAAGGTGGTATTCCAAACTACTCAAATTTCTACTACCAGTTCTCCAAACTACTCAAAATTTCTGCTAACGGTTCTCCAGAACTGGTCAGAACTTGCTGAATACCACCTCTGCTTGACAGTTTGCTTTTGGTTCCAATTCAAGTGCTGATTTTAACCTTTGAAGCCCTTCGTGGCATGTGGCTAGGTTATCTGAGGGACTGCCATGCCCCCATTACATCTGTCTATCCCATCAAGTCTGGTAGAGAAGGCATGGTGCAAGTTTTTGTCTGCTGGGGATCCTTCAGGGAGATTGGTGGTCCAGAAACATTAAATCAATCAATCAATTAATTGATTGCATATATGTATATATCCAAGTATTATATATCTATATCTGTTTGGTGGGTCCCAGGAGGTAGGTCTTTTCTGCTGTGGCTTCTACTTAATGGAACCTTTTCCCTGAAGTGAGGTTAGCTCCATTCCTGATATTCAGGAGGTCTTTCAAGACCTGGCTTTGACACCAGCCTGGGAGGGATGGGGTTCCTAGGAGACCAGTAAAATCTTACAATGGCTTCATCACTGTGACTAAGAATTATTCTCTCCTATGCCATATGGTTTTTATTTTTTAAATAATGTCTCCTTTAAATGTTAAAAATGATTGGGTTTTATGTATTTTTGTTGTTAATTTATTATTGTACATCTCCCAGAAACATTTCTGGAAGATGGATGGCTATATGAATCTGATAAATAACTAAATCAGAAAAGACCACTAGAAGACAGCAATTTTATTTGAATTGTGAACTATCTCATCTGAAACTGTTTATGTAAACAGATTCCAATGTTCTAATTTTTGTATTTATGAATATGTTTTTTCTAACTTTACCATTGTATAGCTTGCTGGTGCATATAAAGCCTAACAATCACATGCACATGAAATAAATTTTATTACAATAAATTAGAAGGCTAATATTATGTTACCTATGGTATCCACTAATTTTAGAGGCATGACTTTTGGATGGGAATTAAACAGCTTTTTTCAAAATAAATATTCATGAAAATAGGCCAAGTTCTATTGTAGCATAAAAGTTGCAACGTATGTAAACCTATAGAATCAAACATGGAATAATCCATGAATACTAGTACTATTCCTTAAATGTATATCTTATTCTGTCCATTTCTGGTCACTTAATAACAAATTGAAGCCGATCAAGATTTTTTTTAAAATATACTCAAATTCTTCTCATGCAAGTGAATAATTCTCAAAACTGTTAATTATCTTACCAGTCATCATGATTAAAAGCACACAGGGAATTTGTATTTTCTTTTAATTCATACTTCAAGTGAAGGAACAGCTGTAGCAATTGTTACTGTGAGTACAGAACAAGAATTCCAATCTGTTTAACCAGAGTATAATAAAGTATTTTTGCCCATAGATATACCTGTAGGTAGAATTCTAATCCCCTGATGCTGTCTAATCAGTCACAGTGGGATTTTTTTTCCCAGCATTTGTTTGAAAAATGGGGTGAACAGGGAAAGTGACCTTGATCAAAGAGTGTTGTAGGCCACCAATCTTTGCCAGAACAAATATTGTTTTTGCAGGATGACCCAATGTCTGAGTTACACTCTTGTCTGATAAAATATGAAGAGCTAAATATGAAGAGAGTTGTAATTTTCTCACAAAAATGGAATAAACACAGCACGCTGCTAGGAATTTTTCTTATTGCTAGGTAACAGATATCATACATACCACGCAGGAGGCAATCTATAAGAAACAAAATTAACATCATGTTGCTTTGTGTAAGAATGTAATTAAATTTAATGATGGTTCCAGCATCTAAAATGCAAACTATAGAGATAGAAGATAAATAATCCAGTTTCTGGAGAACAAAGAAAAGATGCTTTAAAACAGAGAAGAATCAAAGGTAAATTTATATGAGAAATGCCACATATCTTCTCAGTAGCTAAAATTATCTGATAATATCTTCTACACAAAATCTTTTGACAGCAAACAGTGCTTACAAAAGAGTCCAGATCTATTACTGGGACAATCTTATTTGTAGCAGATTCTGATTCCATTCATTCATTCATTCATTCATTCATTCATTCATTCATTCATTTAGTCAGTCAGTCAGTCAGTCAGTCACTTGGGGGATACTCCTACCTCTCTACTTAGCCTTTGACAAGATGCACCAGGCATCATGCTTAGAAAGAAGACCATTCCTGTAAAAAAAATGTGCTAGTGCAAAACCAATAGATCCTAAAGAAAAGCCAGAGGGCCAACCCCACTTTCCCTATTGCCCAGAAAGCCAAACCAGAGGATGGATGATCTCTCACTGTAGAAAAATCTCCACATGCATTGGTCCCACTAGCTGCACTTCTTGTTCTTCACCTGTCTAGGAGTCTTTTGGTCTAGACACTGCCCTTTAACAAAATAGTTATTTATAAAACAACTACATTTTCCCTATTAATCCAGCCTGTTCAATCATTTTGCCACCATATATTTGTCAAATCAAGTGTTTTCACCAGTGGAATGTTTTACATTATCTGGAAATTCAGTTTGCTTATCTGGCATGACACCAGCTCAGTATGTATCTTGCTGTTGACAAGGGAGACGGAATAAAATGATCACATGGAGGATTTTTCCTCCTTGTTGCAGCGATTGAAAAGGAAATTGTGTTGGTGTATATTTTCTGCTGTTGTACTTGGTGGCATGGTTGGAGGATAGGAGACATTTGATCCAGAGGTTGCAAAGCATTCCCTGATTCTCCCATGACGTGCCCTCATGCTCTTCTTTTTCTGATGGGAAAGGAGCACTGACATAGCAAGCAAGAAAGGCACTATAATAATGGAGAAACTCCACACCACAACACTCATTTTCCTTTTACTGTAAATGTAAAAGAACAGAAACTGAACTGCCTTAATATGTAGTCTTGAGCTGAAGACACATGACAGCATAAATTTAGTCTAGAACATATTGCCAATGGTCACAGGTGAGATTGCTAAAAGTTTCAATTGAAGTACTTTTCTCTCAGAAAATTTGAGGGAGCAAATTTTAATTTTAATCTTATTAGAAGGACTAAATTAGGAATCTTTACACATCACGCTGTGGGTGCTCTCTTTACTTCGGTCCCCAACCAAGCACTGGAAAAAAACATTGGGAGTTATAGTACAAAATCCTGTGATTTCCTGCTCACAAAAAGGTCCATGGGGTTCAATTCAGCTTATTCTCAAAACTGTAGGAATAAGACTGCAGGCAGCCTAAAGGAAAAATAAGATCCTAATGGCATCTATTGTGGAGCTATTGTGATGAAATCATTCTTCCCACTTCGTTGACATTAATCTTGGAAAGAAAGGTTTAGTCACTCTTTTCATTACGTATTGCTCTGCTTACTTTGCTCTTGACTGAAAATACAGCAGCAGCAGGAGGAGGAGGAGGAGCTTTTTCTGTTGGACCAGTTTCCTTCCCTTGTTTTTCAAAGAAAAAAATGGAGTGGGAGGAATGAAGCTTTTAGCTGAGGGAACAGAATGTGCGATGCCACCTGATAAAGGAACTCTTGCTAAAATTTGCCTATCTCAGTGTTGAGGTTAACTCTCAGAGGCCAGCCCTATTATGTATCTAATTGCCTAGGTACCTGGGGATGCTAACATGAGGATTTTTGATGTTATTCCAGGTTCTCCAAAATCTTTGTGGTGTTTCAAACATTTTCTAGAATATTCAGATTAATCCAGTTTAGTAGATCTCAAGATAAACAGCAGCAACAGCAGCAATAACAACATATTGTATTAGTGAAATGCATGGGCATCAGTAACCTGAACATATGGAGTAGAATGTATAGTGTGCTATTGATATAATTAATGGCATGGCATGCCTTCTTTTTATTTATTTAATTCCTCACTTTTCACATAGGCTGGAAAACTCAAAACAATCAATTGTACAAAGAAGAATACCAACTTTTTTTTCTTCATTGCTTAGCTGAGGCTAATGCGATGTCAATCTAAAGAAGAAAGTTTTCCATTGGATTAAATTGTGCTGAATGAAACTTACTCGGTGTTCAACTGAATCTTGGCATTGAATTTTGCAAAAATCCATCTTAAAAACAGAAAATCTTAATGTGAAATTATTTCATTGTAATTTGGATTATATTCTGTAGGATTAAAGTAGAAAGCACTGGTTCTCAAAATTTCAAGAGTCATGGATAAATGCTATTAAAATTGAGGTGTTTAATGTACATTAATGTAATGTTCTTAAAATAAACAAATTATTATTGCATTTCAGCAATCATAATTTCCTGCAGAGTGCAGACTGGAAGTCAAGCTGTCGCGGATACAGTTCTATGTGCTAATACAGGAGGAAATTTCCTTTTATCTTTCCTGGCCTGCTAGTTGAAGGGGTTGTCAAAAATGAGGAAGCAAACAAATTTGTACAATATGAATTTTTCAAAGATTTCCTGTCTTTCCTCTACTACTAAGCTGTCAAAATGAAATAGCAATATTCGCAAAGGTTCTCTGAAATCCACATCTCTTAAGAAATTGCAGGATAGGGTGAACAAGAAGTTCCCCCTTTACTGTTGAAGACAAGTAACTTTCAGATAGACCAAACAGAAAACATTTAAATAGGATTAAATTATTTTCATGTGCAGCTATAAAAAGCTTGAGTTGTGTTGTGCTGTGCTGTGTCTGTGGATGTAAATAATGATTCTAATAGTATATACCTGAATGCTATCTGGGAATATTCTAAGGAGCTGAAATTTCACATACAGATTAATTTGCTCAGCTGATTTCTTGCTAATTTAGAACACAAACTGTTGGCAATTGAAAAGAAAAAGGAAATAAAATCTTGCAAGTATGAAGTTTGAAACCCCCATAGGTCAAATAACTCTCATCCTTTTAGCCATTACTGATGCATTTATAAATAAGGCTATCTTCTTATGTATCTTCTTATGTATTAATATTATAGTGGTTGTGTTGCTTTTGACCTTGTGCTCTGTTTGTCCTAAAACATCCAACTGGGACTGGGCTGGCATCTTCATCATCTTATGTTTTCTACTTAAAAGTTAGTATTTTTCATTTTTAACCATAACCAAAACCTAATGTTTCCCTTGGGTTTTAATTAGTATCAAAGAGGAATAAGTAAATTTTTTGTTAGGTTCAGAGTGCATCAAAGATAATGGGATTACATCAAATTTATGTGTAGAGTTAGATTGAAAATTTGGGTTTTTTTTTTCCTATAATTTCTTATTGCAATGTGGTTGTTTTAGAAT
This sequence comes from Laticauda laticaudata, assembly GCA_004320025.1. Classification (NCBI taxonomy): domain Eukaryota; kingdom Metazoa; phylum Chordata; class Lepidosauria; order Squamata; family Elapidae; genus Laticauda; species Laticauda laticaudata. The sequence continues at coordinate 15,874 of BHFT01078326.1, forward strand.
TTATTCTAAAATTTTCATGTGTTTTCCACCTCAGGGTGGTTGGAAACTGTTTTTAGTCTTCATAGTCAGTTCTGAGGGTCCCCTGCTCTTACACACAAATACACAAAAGAAATAATTCCCACAATTACAGCTTCTTAATGTAAATAATGGCAGATATCACGATTAATTTAAACCTTAAGCTCTATTGCAGAAGCTCCTGATTGATAAATATAAATGTCCTTTCCACTGAATAATTATAAATAGTGTGATCTATGAGACAGTTCTCCCAGGGTCACATGACGAGAGCAGGTCAGATTCTGCACTAAGTGTGCCAACTGAGTGCTGCTCGGAAAATGTTGGAGGAGAACTTTAGGATTGCACTCAGCTGAGCTTGAAGAGATCCATGTGCAGAACCCAGGACAGGTATTTATTAACTGTGCCACTAATTGTGATTGTTTATTATTGTTCTCTACAATTTCAGAATGGATAATCATCACATAATAATTGAACTATATACAATAGCCTATTCATTTCCCTTCTTTTAAGGCATTGATCTAAAGGTGAACGGAAAAGGGAGAAAAGGTGATTTCTCCCATGAGCTGTTCAGAACATCCAGAAGTGGGAGGTGCTTCAGTCTCTTCTGGAAAGGCTGGGCTTAAAACTCCGGGATGCTCCTCCTCCTCCA
>BHFT01078342.1:0-11209 GCA_004320025.1 Laticauda laticaudata
AGAAGGGAAGGATATTGAAGTATGAAACCATTTTGAGAAGCAGTCCTGGATGTGGTGATAGGCAACAGACACCAGAATCTTAAATCCAGCAGAATTCTTGGAGGGGAGAGGCAGGCGTGGAACCGGAAGACCATGGGATACTTGTCTGGGGATTGGCAAGTGGATCTCATACGAAGGTTAGAGAAGGACTTTGGAAGAGACTCCAAGTTGAGAAGGGCAGAGATGGTGGTTTAACAGATGGATTAGCGGCGGTGAAGAAATGCGAAAGCAAAATCTGGGTTTGCAATGTACACTCGCGGGAAGGTGGAGGTATAGAGAAAGGGCCGCTCCCAGCTTGCTTGTGGTCAGCTCCAGAATGCTGAATGGTTTGCCCTAACCAGAGCCTTGGGAATTGCTGAGGGGATGAAAAGTAACTGATTTGGACTGTTTATTCCAAGTATGCATTGGGGGGTGTGTGTGCACACATTTGGAAACATCTGGAAAAGAAAGAGGGTATAATTTCAAGGCCGGATGGGAACCAGGATAGAGTCAAGTGCAGTTTAGTAGAACAAGTCCTTTAGAAGGCATTGCACTCCCAGCCGAAGTATCAATTGTCCATGTGAGCGCACATCAGAAGGGAACACAGTCCGGAGGTTGTGGGAAAATGATGGGCGGGACAAAATGGGTGAAAAGGAAGGCTGCAGGGGAGATTAAGTTTTGTTAATGGTACTATAGCCAATACTGGAAAAGAAGGACGAGAGGAGGAATGGAGCTCAGAGAAAAAGGAAAAGTTGGAGTTGGAGAAAGAGGGATGTGTAAAACCCCAGAGGGGTCGGAAGACGTCGGAGGGAAGTCAAGGTCTGTGTCAACCCATTGTCATCGAGGGGAACATATTGGAGAAAGTTCATGAAGGAGGGACATTGGCGGGAAGCGGAGGCCTTTGGTCATGTCCATTAAACCTCACTATTGGAGTCTAAGGATGTGGACGGTAGCTCAGAAGGCATCTGCTGGAAATGTTTGATTTGTTTTGAAGTAAAATAAGAAAGCGGCATGCAAGAAAGAGAGTGGGAGGGCCCCTAATGGGTTGGGCCTTTTCAAGAGAGCACAAATTGATTTCAACTGAGTTGGCGCAGAAAAAGGGAGGTTGGAAAATAACCTGCTTGTGATCAAAGATCAAACCTAACGGGGGTGGGTTTCTGCAAAGGGGTAATGGGAGGTGTGGGGTGAAATGCGAATTACACATGCCATGCATCCCTGAATCGCAGTGGATAAAAATGAAAAAGCGAACGGGAATTTGAAAGAAACAATACTTGACGCAAACTTACAACTTGAAAATGGCTTGCCATGGACAAAGAATCTCCCTTAGCTCTGCTCAGGATCAAAACTTGTCCAAAGGAAAGACACAGGAGTTCTCGGCCTTGAAATGCTGAACTGGGGAGACCTCATTTGGCCAAAACTAGCAATCCCATACCAAGTGAACGGTCGCCACGAGAGTAACCTTGAAGAAAATAGCCAGCAGAAACCACCATGGAAGATGTCGGCTGAACTCTGGGAGAGGACTATTTGGTTTGCAACTATATTTACATTAATACATCAAGAGTTCACAATACTGTTGGACTTGCGGGTGACTTGGACACACACTTGTGGGATGAACAATGTGTGTTCATAAAGGATCTCAAGATGGTTCACATTCCTTTGAACATCCATGCTGGTTATGTGATGCCACTCTGCCCAGGAAGAACAGGTGAGGATTAATCCTCACAACGCAATTCCACACTGATCAGAACAGACCTAAGACCAACAGGGGCACGGAACAGAGAAAAATATGTGGTAGACACGAAATATAACAGGAAGGTATTTTTGTTCATATTAAGGGAGACGGCGTATGTGGTGTTTTAGGAAGAAATGAAACTGAGAGGGTTCATTTAGGAGATTGGGCAAAATGTAATAAGAACTTTTGATGTGGGCCATTATCCTGTAGTAACGCATAACTATACCCAAGAGTTATCAATAAATTAGATTATTTTTAATTGCAAGATCAGTATCAGATGTGTATGCATTTTGAGAGAAATTCATCAATTGGACCATGAAACAATCAAACAGTTACCTATGCTATGGAAAACTTTAGGTGGGTATTGGTGTGAGAAATAGTGCATACAGGGAGATGCCAACCTTACTGGAGTGGCACATGTCACTCGGGTTATGTGATACCGGTGAATTATATAAACTTGATGGCTTTCCCCAAAGGCGCGATACATAATAAAGAGACATCAGAATCCTAGCTTACCGCAGAGACTCTGGACCGCCCAAATCCTCCCGTGGTATAACATCGCACCATTGGAGTAGCCATGAAACTACTGAGATATACATATTCTAATAACTTCACAGTAACAATGTTCAATTGATACAATAAAGAATATTCAAAAATGATGCAACACCGTAACTTTCCTGAAAGTAAGACAGGCTTGCCTCTACAAAATAGGTAATGCTTTTAGACATTGTATTAGCTACAAAAGGGTGTGTGTGGTGCTCTGATTCATTCACCTTGCCTGGTGTATATATCCATCGATTTCCAACCCAATATTACAAGACAGTAAAGTAATTGACAGAACGTATTTGCTCTAATCCATTATCAACAAATGAGGTGACCTCTCATTGCCAGAGCAAACGCCTTGGTTTGGGGGGGAAAGGCAATATGGTCTTGGCTTTCCCAGTTCCACTTGGTTTCGATCTACCGATAATGGAATTAATATTGATATTATATGCTGTGCATTGTTTGGTGTTGTTGTGGTTCAGTGTTCCCTGGTGCAATAGACAACATGGTGGAAGATAGGGAAATCCTTGGTTAAGATTTAGAAGAAGCAGGAAGCACGAACCCTCTAATGATGTATCAGACAGAGAAATCACTCTGAAAAGAAGCAGAGGATCTGCTACTTGAAGTTGAGACAGAGTGGAAAAACGAAAAAGGGGGGATTTCGTGTGAGCAAGAACCGAAGTCATGTTGGATGGCCATTGAATTAAATAAGGAAGTTGTGTCTCAAACTGCAGTAGCTCTGCTTAATAAGAAAGTTTCCGTTTTGTGCACAAAGAAGAAAAAAAAACAAGAATCGAGGACTGGAACAATGAGGAATTGTAATAAAGTGCTGAGGTGTCCAAACGCTTGTAAACATGCCTTTTGCCTAGATAGGGAGCCAAGTATAAAACCTTCGAAATAATATGTGTCAAGTTTGAAAACAGAAGAATGGAGCAAGCCCTCGTAATGAAGGGGGAGACAGTTAGAGTATAAAATGCTGTCCTGAATTTTGCTCTGGGTCTCCCTTTAATGGCCTGAAGGGAACGGAGGGAACCCATCTCTGCAGACACATGAATAAAACCTTGTTTTCCTTGGATCAATGAATCTTTTGGTGGTTTTTTTAATCTGCTTCCACCTCAGAACAGTATATGTATAAAAAACCAAACAAAGCACCCAAAAGGCAAATTAAAGAGGAAAAGTCATCCTGAAAAAGAGGATGAACCATTGGTTTTTATTATGGAGAATTCTACCCCTTCTATTATGGAATATTTTCTTATACTGAACTATTACCAATGTGCTGCAGGTTTGGACTGGTTCAAGCAAACTGGTAGTTTTGATGATCACCCTACCCACCCCATCCTATCCTGTCCTTTATTTCCTGCTTTCTAGCTCATCTCAATCACGTGGCACAGCTGATTTCCCTCCCCGCACTGTTCTTATCGTTGCTGACTTGGAAGGTAAGCAACTGAGCTTCTAAATACTCCATTTTCAGCTTTGCACACAAGTGCCTTTAACTCACTGAACTGGTTGTTAAACCAGTTGCAGTCCGCCCCGACTATTACATTATTCTAATCAAAAGCTTGATCATTGTTTGCAGAATTTGATTTCAATGGATTCTGTTTTAATGCAGACTGAATTAACTGCTTTATATGAGAAAGAGGGGGGAGTGAGAGAGGGAGAGGGATAGAGAACATGTCTTTTCTACTGCTTAATCAGTCTTTCTTCAGCTTGGGTCCTTCAAATACTTTGGACTATAATTCTGATCATCCCCAGAAGGTATATGGCTGCTATGGCCCAACCCTATCGAGAAAGTTTATTTTAAAATGCTTACCTGCTTGGAGAAAACAGCCAAGTGAGGTTTTTCCTCTTCTGGGCCACCTTTTAAAGCTAGGTCATCAGACACACTATCACCTTGATTTTCAAAAGATAACTTCTTTTTCTTTCTGAGCTGATCTCTTACTCGGTACCCTCGATAAATACTCTGAATGATTAGTGCTGCTTTCGCTTCATCCTCTGTGATTTGTTGGTTGGCTTCAATAGGTTTCTGAAAGCTTCGTGCAGATCCTTCCTGACTTTCCTGGGGAAAAACATGAGCCTGTTTTTTGTCAGTTGGATCACTTTTTTCTTGAGAAGCTTGCTGGCTTGGGTGGGAAATGAATTGGTTTTCTTCTTCTTTAGGGAGATTTCCTTTTTTTCCTGGGCTTGTTACCATTTTGTCTTCTTTATTCTTGAGAAGTGATTCCCTGAAATAGATGTAATATATTTAGCGAAGATTACAGGACACAGCTAGTGTAACCTTACAAGACCACTCAGGCCTAGTTTATGCATTAAACTGTCAATATAATACCTTTTTTCCAAATGAAAAGATGGCAAAACATTTCTTTGGAGTGATATTTTTTTTGCATGCAGCACATAAGTTTATTTTGTAAAATAAAGGTATATACTGTAATGTTAAATAATAGGGTTTATGGTCACTAGGAGAAAGGTACTGAAGACAGCACTTTTCTGTATATTATGTCATTAAATGGAAAACAAAATGGTGCTTTTATTTTTATCACCTGACTGTCAAACCATCCAGTAATAAATTCCTATCCTGTGAAATGGCCTTCCATATCTATTGCCGAGAAAGAAGAAATGAACATGGAGATGTCATTTGAATCTACTCCAGTACTAGCTTTTTGTCCCAATTGCACAAAGGCTTCATTTGAGTCACAAGTTGTGATTCTAGGCCTCCAATATCTGTGTTGCTGGGAAGGGGAGAATGAGATAATTTTTAAATTAAGAAGAGCTCTGCTGGACCAGACCAAGGACAATCCAATTCAGTGCAGTAACATTTGGTAATGTTGACCGGATCTCCAGTATCAGTTTTCCTTTTGATGCTTGATTGCGATCAGCTGCCATAGTAACAGGAATAGAGGCATTGGGTTTGGGAAGTGAGTGGTGGGATGAAGGCCCATGTGAAATAAAAGGGAGGTTTGCGCTCAAGTATTAATACGCTGCTGAATGGAGTTGTTTACGCCCAGTCAAGGCCAACCGTCTTAGAACTCCAGGTGGGTGAAAATACCTTAAGATGTGCTCCACGACACTATATGGAATGTGGATGAGATATTCAGCCTGGATTCCTGGGGGGAAGGATTTGGGGTAACTTTAAATATGTAATTTTTGTGCCTTTTGGATCAGATTTTGCTTTTCTTTCACTGCTTTCATTTCAAACTCAGTAAAAATACCTCTTTTCTACTTCAATGGAGTTGGTGGTTTTCTTTCTTGGGTTTTGAATGGAGGCAGGCCTGACAGGTACTGAAAGTCATTCTGCCACTAATGCATCTGTTTTAGTAATCTGCATTCCAAACTGAGTACCAGCTAAAAAGGCTATTGAGTATTATTTTCTTTCTTGCATTTTTAATATTTTCAGCATATTTAGTCTATCCAAGAGACATTTAAAAATGCATTTTCTTCCATTCCAAATGGAGCCCAGAATCCAAAATAAATTTCACAACTCATTTAATGAATAAAACATTAAAGAATACAGGTTGAAGGGGTGTTTTTTGCACATGCACATGCATAGTTTTAACACATACACCTTTCCTTATGTTATCATTTGAAAACAAAACTTAGTATGATGAAATCTCTTTAAGAAAGACTGCATGGAATGTTGATATTTGAAATGAAACAGAAGATTGTCTTTTATTGCAGAAGAGTTGACATTTAATAGAATAATCATAAGTAAAATAAAATACTACCTTCTTTTTTTGAGACTTGTTCTCTCCCTGTATCCTCTGAAATAAGACTGAATTGTTATTGCAGCGTTGTTTATTTCTTTAGCTCCCTTTTGGAACAAGAATCTTCTTGTAACTAATATAAATCATAGTAAGAATAAATTTAATTTATTGTGGTAAATCAGCATATTTAAACTAACTCTTCCTTAATCTGGCACTTTTTAGATTGGATTGGAGGACTGTTTTCATCAACTCTCTTTCTCCCAAACTTAGCCTGCTGGATCTATAGCTGTAGATGATAGGAATTGTTCTTCTCAGTTGCTGCAGAACGCCAGCTTAGGAAACACTAGGTTAAACAATTAATGTGTTATGTGGTATGATTTTCATGATCTCTATCCAAGATAGTGAGAATTTCCTTTTTTTTAAGATACAGGTTTATGTTATTAGACACACAAGTCTTCAGTATTAATTGGATTCAACTGAATGGAATAGGATCGGATCGGATCGGATCGGATAGGATAGAATAGAATAACAGAGTTAGAAGAGACTTTGGAAGTCTTTTACTATAATTCCCTGCTTAGGCAGGAAACCCGATACCATTTCAGACAAATTGTTGTCCAATCTCATCTTAAAAACTTCCATTGTTGGAGAATTCACAACTTCTGGAAGCAAGTTGTTCCACTGATTAATTGTTCTCACTGTCAGGAAATTTCTCCTTAGTTCTAAATTGCTTCTCTCCTTGATTAATTTCTACCCATTGCTTCTTGTCCTGCCCTCAGGTGCTTTGGAGAATAGCTTGACTCCCTCTTCTTTGTGGCAGCCTCTGAGCTATTGGAACACTACTTTCATGTCAGATAACAGATAATCAGAGTTGGAAGGGGCCTTGTAGGTTATCTACTNTCCTTCTGTATCAATTTTATCACAATACTTGGTTGATGGACAAGCATCTTCCACCAAATTTCATAAAAGCAAGTTTGTTTAGGAATGTGTGGTCATAAGTCACAGTTCCTCTGTTCAATGCCTTGCCTTCATTTTTTATAACCTAGCATTTATTTGCTTCAGTCAGATCATGCCCTGCTCCTCTTTCCTGATTTCCCTTGTTCAAACTTTTCTTTTGGGTTCCTAAAATTCACCTCAATGCCCTGGTTTTGCTGTTATTCTTCCTTCTTTGAAGTCACTGGGTTCTAAATTCTCATGGGATTTAACTGTCTTTGCCTACTTCCCCTATCTGGAAAATATTTTTTTTCCTCCCCCAACCAACTACTTCCCAGATAGAGTGAATGGGGAGGGATACCAAACAAGGGTGGAACGACAACTTTCGATTCAATATTCTATTTCTCACTGCCATTGGCTGATAGGATCACAGTTTCAGAAACAATTTCTGGTTACTGCAATAATTCTGCTCATATAGGCTGCCTATTGCTTCAGCTGGAAAGTCTATGAAAAGCTCCTATTTGAATTACAACTTTAACAAAAATAGTTCTAGATTCTGATTTCTAGCTCTGACATCTGGCTTTACTCCCACGTCCTAGCTCAGGCTGAAAGACATTAAGCAGAAATAGAAGAAACAGTTTTTCCTTCTAATTCTATTTGATAGCTATGCATTCTGGCTTTACAAACCTTGATACTATAAATGGAAAGACTTACCTGAGTGGAGCTTGATAACCCATATAGCTGTTCCATATATACTCTTTGCCTCTGCAAATGCTTTGCGAGTGATATATCCCCTGTAAACTGAAGATAGAAGGTGAAAACCTCTAAAATAGGTGTCTCCAATCTTGCCAACTTTAAGACTTGTGGACTTCAACTCCCAGAATTCCTCAGCCAGTTGGCTGAGGAATTCTGGGAATTGAAGTCCACAAGTCTTAAAGTTAAAAAAGTCCACAGGTCTTAAAGTTGCCAGGGTTGGGATCCCTGCTCTAAAGCAAGCTGTTGTATTTTCCTACACCTAGATATCTAGTTATTCACATCTGCAAGGAGGAAAGAAGTGTATGAAAAATTATTATTTAGGACAAACTTTGATGACTTTGTGGCATACTTCATGGTTTGAAAGAGGGCAATGAGGACTATAGGGACTGGACCATATAACAAAATAGGTGGACCTACACAGATGCAGCCAGTATAAATATTTTGTTTTGAAACTGGACTTCAAGATGAGGCTCTGCCTTTCATCTGTAAAATTGTGACACCTCCAAAGATAGAAAACAAGAAGACTGGCAAGAAAGCAAACAAGGAAAATGAGAAAAAAATATGGCTTAGACACATTAAGTACATCTGAAATCATAAGTTTCCCACTCCTGTTTTAGGGTGTCAAATACAATGACATTTTATGCAGTGATCCAGGCTCATGACAGGAAGACACAAGTTGATTCAACATAATGGTAATGCTCACAATATTAGACAATTTTCTGCTGGGAAATGAAGTGGATAAGTAGACAAGACTGTCTGCTGTAATGAAAAGCCATCAAGGCAAGAAACTTTTAAAAGATGAAATGGTCAGACTGGAAATGGATTCTGACACTAAGATGAGAAAAGGCAGAGGAGAACAAAGCAGAAAAAAAGGAAAACATGGGACTACATTACTGGCACTTGGTATTTCCTGAATGAAAAATAACCTTACAACAAAATAGTACAATTGACTTGCAGGGCTGGCACGACATGCGGGAAGTTCACATGGTGCAATAGGATTGTGTGTTTGTTAGTAGGATTCACTGAGTTAGGGATTTTCTGTCTTCATTGTGAGTTGTATTATGCTGGTGGGGATGCACGAAGGGAGGCTTGGCTAATCTCATTGAATACATGTTGTACTCTGACAATAAAGGTTTGAATTGAATTGAATACTATTTTAGTGATTTGAAAATTAAGTGGGTGGAGAATATCTTCTCATATTTCCTTGACAAGAGATATAAATCAATCTTATTGGCAGGATCTGCCAACTTCCTGGCAATCTCCTACTTTGGTTACAGGTTGATTTTCCTCAGATATTCTCCAAGTAAACAATTCAAGACTCTATAGAGAAAGGGAAGGGAAACTACAGAAATAAAAATGTCATCAAGATAACAAAATTTGCATTATAACATCCCAATACAAGCTTTGTCCCTTCCATAGTTGTATGTGACATCATACAAATAAAAAATGGCAGAGTTTACTTTGTGATGCATGCATGTGATGCCGATCATGAAGGGAAATCTTCATGTATGCAGACTTGAATTTTCAGATAAAAGTCAAGCTATCAGTACAAAGTAGAATAACAGAACAAAATTATATTTCGTGAGAATTAAAGCAAAAGTAAAAATTGGTATTTTCTTTTGTTTTATACCTGACTGCCTTATTCTATGTAAATACGTATATATGTGATGCTCAAAAATATTTTTATTACCTGATTGTATTTTAATTGAACTTGCTTGCCTTTTCTCCTTCAACCTTTTAAATCTGTTTGAATGAAGCCATTTTCTCACACAGGTTTGAATCAAAACAATCCTGTGCATTGTCTCCTTTCGCTTTATGTTTAGTTGCTCTATGTGGTAGTACTTCAGAAAAACCTGTTGTTAAAAAAGAGGGTCATTATAAATTATAAAAAGGAAACCCACTTAATTCCATAGCATTTCCAATGATGACTGCTCTCTAGCTAAGAGGAAGCCACCAAATATCTGTCTTAAAAAAAAACCCAGCAGTGTTGGAAGTCAGGGATGATTAGATGTGAAAAATGTCCAGGGAACAAAAGTTCCAATTTTATGGTGGTATAATGTCAAATAGCCTGTCAAATCGAGGCAATTCTGAATCTGGCACTGAATTCTAGATAAAATAATGTCATTTTTTAGATGATTGTAATGGTCCAACATGCAAAAACAATCTTTGCAATATATTCTAAGTATTCATGAAGCAGTGAACAAAATAACCAGAATCCAAAGTCACAAATATATTAGTTAATAATAACTATTAGACTAACTTCAAGCTATTGAGTTTGTCAGGGCTCCAGCATCCACCCCCATTCAAATCATGAGTCTCTAGCCACATCTCTCAGAGTTTTAAAAAAGATTTATTAAGACTGAACTTAATAGTGAACCTGCTACTAGTTGGTGTAGTTGGTGTAGCCAACTCTGGGACACAACTTTGAGACACATCATTCATTTCACTCTTGACCCTGGTCTTCCCCACCTCCTGGATGTATATTTTCCAATGGGGCACATCCATAGCCAAGAGTCATTAATAATGCGCTCCAGTAATAATCTTGCATGTCAGAAACTTCGGCCGCCTTGCAATTATCCATTAAAACATTTAAGGAATGCACTATTTGCCCCACTCCCTTTCTACTGGCAACTCTAAAAGACCAAAGAAATATTTTTGAGTTGACAGAGTTCACTAGAACTTTTCATAAAATTATATTAAATAAGTAACAAAAAAGGAGGATATTTTTTTTAAAAAACTGGTGGATGTAGCTATTGATGGCATGTGAGTCAGCCTACATAACACTGTATTCTTGATTATCCTGCTTGTTTCAGCACTGCAGAAAATATGACAGGTGGGTAGTGCTAAAGCATGGAAATAGTACCTTTGTTTTTCCAACCATCCATTTATTCAACTTGGCTTTTTCCAAGATGGCAGTACAAGTAGCAGAATTTATAGGAAGTTCACTGCTGGAATTGTAACAGAGGAAATAGTATCTACAAGATAAAGAAATATTCCAGGAAGGAAAGAAAGAAAAAGAGTGAGAAGAAAAATGTCCAACTCATGCATTTGTAGGAGATATTGTATTTACTGCTTATTAGACAAGCAGTAAACAACCTTTACAATGCATACTTAGACTTCAAGCTAAAAGGATATTCAAATGCTGAGGAGCATTCAAGTAACAGAAACTGCAAACTCAGCATCACTGAAAATGTTTCAATTTATCCACCCATTCCAACTGTACAAAAGGAACACATTTTCCTCCTGCCTAGCTCATTTTTCAGAGAGGAAATGTAATCAAGGTGGCCACTATACATTTTTCCTGCTTTTGTTAAGTCGTGTCAGCTTTGATAGGTATAACATGAGAGAAAACATTGTCTTTTGAAAAACTGTCTTAGTTTGTACGATGTAAGCAAATATTTTTTTTTAAATAAAAGTTTTATTTAAGTTTTCACAAAACATACAAATACAAATAAAATACACTGCTCAAAAAAATAAAGGGAACACAAAATAAGACATCCTAGATCTGAATGAATGAAATATTCTTATTAAA
>BHFT01078344.1:0-17447 GCA_004320025.1 Laticauda laticaudata
TCAGAATCTTTGTCTTATCTTTATTTATTTTCAAGCCAGCCACCTTTCCATATGTCTCTATCTTTTCTGTCAATTTTAATGCTGTTTCCAGGAACATTCTTGAATTTTACGAAGCATAGAGTGATCAATAAGTAGCCTTGCTATTCTTAGATGCTCAGAAAGCTTATGATAACATAAACTGGCTATTTTTAATACAACAGTTAAAATATATGGATATCAGCAAAAACTTTCTCAATATAATCGTGACAATATGCACACAACAAGAAGCAAAAATAATAGTAAATGGAGAACTGACAAATAACTTTCACATACAGAAAGGCATCAGACAAGGCTGCCCTCTCTCTCCATTACTATTTATATTCACATTAGAGGTGTTAACGAGAATAACTCAGCAAGAGTCCCAGATAAAAGGATTGGAAATTAAAAAAGAAACTTTTAAACTACAAGCATTTGCTGACGATTTGGATTTTTTGGGGGTGGCAGAGGGAAAATCCTGAACAAATGGGTCCGAAATTAATAGAAAAAAAACCTCGAAGAATATGGAGAAGTAGCCAGCTTGAAAATAAAGGTAAAATGAAAATTATAGCCAAGAACATGACCAATAAACAAAAAAAAATCTAGCCAATAAATTAGACATCCAAACAGTCCAAAAAATAAAATATTTAGGAATTACTATCTTGGCACACTGTTCAATGATCAAAGAACATAATTATGAGAACCTATTGAAACAAATAAAAAAGACCTATAAAATTGGAACAACTTACAACTATCAACTGATATTCTTCTTAATAAGAAGAATATCAGCAATTAAAATTAATATATTACCTAAGGTCCTGTTTCTGTTCCAAAACATACTGATTAAATTAGAAAAAAAATTATTCAAAGATTTGAATAAAATGATGTTAAACTTCGTGTAGCAGGGAAAAAGACCACGGATTAAATTGAAACATCTCTAAGATACAAAAGAAAGAGGGAGATTAGGCTTCCCAGAATGGGAATTTATTACCCAGTGGCTGCCCTAACATGAGTTAAGGATTGGATAAATCTAGATAACAAAAGACTCCTACTTTTAAAAGGGCATGACTTACAACAGGGCTGGAATGCATATCTGTGGCCTGGCAGAAACATGGCCCACCAATATTTTCTGAGGCACAAAATTCAGCAAGCTCTAATTTTGATCTGGAATAAAATAAGACTGCAAAATTACATGGAAACTCCAGGCTGGCTCTCATCTTTAAAAGCAATAATATACCCAAACCTTTGTAATCAGAAAAAAGCTATCACATACAAAGACATTATAACAGAAGAAGGTCAATTAAAGCAGAGGCAGGAACTTAAACAATAAGGAATAGCATTGGAATGGTGGGCTTATCTTCAAATTCAATCTAGATAAGAAAAAGGTAAAAAAGAATGGGGAATCAATTGTCAAGACATAGCACTAGATAAAATACTATTAGGACCAGAGACAAAACAAATAAAGAAACTTAACAAATATCTACTTTACCACAAAATGTATGAAGAACAAGTTAAAGAACTGATGCTAACCTGGGCTAGAGATCTCGGACATAGCATGAACCGAGACCAATGGCAGCAAATTTGGGACAGGAACAAAAAGATCACACTAGTTACAAGGAAAATTTGCTTAAGAAGTTTTATAGGTTGGCCAGGTTAGCAAAAATGTATGGTTCTCAATTGCCCACATACTGGAAATGTTTGAAAGAACGGGGTACCTTTTACCATGTGTGGTGGGACTGCAAAAAAATACAGGAGTTCTGGCACAAAATCTGGCATGGCTGGAAGAAATGTTGGGTCTACAAATTAGCTTTATACCAGAGATGTTCCTATTAGGAATAATAAAAAAGAACTTCAGTAAAGCAGATATTTATTTAATTATTCATGTAATTACAGCAGCAAGAATATTACTTGCCCAAACTTAGAAGTTAAAAGAAATTCCAAACGATGAAGCTATAATAGATAAGATTTTTCAATGCACTGAATTAGATAGCTTGACACTAGAATTGAAAGAACAAGACGAATCAGAATATTATAAAGTATTTCTATGTATGGAGGCACATGGAAGTCTATAAAATGAAAATTAGAATTTAAGATGTAATTGAAATGATCTAAAATAAAGGACTAAATGAAAATGTATATATATATAAATGACTATATTTATTATTGTTTCTCACTGTAAAATTTAAAGACTAAATGTATGTCAAAGAAAATCCACCACATTCAACTTTTTAATGTTTATTTTCAATAAAAAAAACAATGGTCAGGGAAGGTGTACGGGGGTCTATGCAAGGAATTATGTAAGGATGTGCCTGAGGGTCCAGATGACCCTCAGTAGTATAGTTCTATTTTTAAAATAGTTTTATAATCTATTCAATTTTCCAATGTTCTACAGATATATACACACATCTACACAATACTATCCAGAGCGGGGTCCCCAAATTTGGCAACTTTAAGGCTTGTGGACTTCAACTTCCAGAACTCTCCAACCAGCATCGCTGGGTGGAGAATTCTGGAAGTTGAAGTCCACAAGCCTTAAAGTTGCCAAATTTGGAGACCTCTGATCTAGATCTACAGGTAATATTATTAGTTGTAGAGATTACAGGAAGAGAGTTGTGTTAATCAAGGTTGCAAAAAAATCACAAACTGATAGCACTTTTTCTAACAAATTTTACTGAAAGGCACAAGCAAATGACTTTTAATAAAATTTGTTAATCAGTAAAGATGCTTCAAGACTCCAATTTTAAGCAATACTTTTGTAATTCTAAAAATTCTTTCTATCTATCTATATCCATCTATCTATCTATCTATCTATCTATCTATCTATCTATCTATCTATCTATCTATCTATCTATCTATCTATCTATCTATCTATCGAACTGTTCTCTGTTTTATGGGACGGTCTTATGTTTTAATGCAAAGGAAACAATGCATTTCCATTTCAAATATTTGAAAGGTGACATTAAGGTAAAGGAGAATATAAATGGTAGATTATTATAAAATATGTATGTATCTATATGTGAGTGTATACTCAGATATGCATACACATTTTTTAATGTTTGAAATTAAAATCCACTGTTCTCTTGCATTAAAATATAAGGCAATATAAAACAGAGAGCAGCTCTACTTGTAATTTGTTTAAAAATATATTTTATTCTATTAAATCTGTATTCTTCCCATCTCCTACCCACTCTACGCAGTTCAAAAAGAAATGTAAAACAACAGTAAAAAAAAAAAAGAATGGCAAAATGGAGCAATAGCAACATACACTCATCCCTCCAAAGAGGCTACATTCATGAACCAAGGGTCTAGGCAAAGAGTCGTGTCATCAAGGCCCTCTAAAAATGCCAATAGGAGGAAAGCTATCACATCTGTGGGGGAACCTCATTCAGAGGACAGCTCTGCAACAGACAATAGATGGCATTAAGAAACCCTGCCAGATCAAAGCAGCTGGGGCAGATACTAGGAAAGATAGTTTCTCAAATAGCTATGCCTTATACTGTGTAGGGCTTTTATATGTAACAATCAGCACCTTCAATCACACCCAGAAACAAACTGGCAACCACAGTGCAGTTCATGGAGAATAGCTGTTATATAGGCATACTCAGCCATGCCCATCACTGCCTCCACTACCACATTATGGACCACTTGAAATTTCTGGGTATTCAACAGCAGCTGTAAAGAACAGGCAGATGGACGAATAGACAGGCAGACAGGCATACTGCACTGCAAAATACTTGAAAATTGTATGTTAGCAATTCAAACATTGCTTTAAAAAGAAAAGTAAGAACTAATCAAAACTCAATTTTATTTTTACTGTCATGATTTTTAGGGTACAGCATACATGCCACTAGATGGCACTCTGTGTAATAAAGCTAATTTATTTTATTTTGTACAAGCACTTCTTAAAACATCAGATTTCATGAAAGAATTAAAATCTGTACAAATATTTCTGGATGTAATTTATACAGAAAGTTAACAATTTTAATACATAGATTTATGCATTTACTTGACTAACCAGATACACTGCACAGAATAAAAAAAAATTCACATATAGGAACAATATAAATGAGATGATCATCTCATACTCTACCAGCTGTATCAAAGCATTTCCAAATAAAAATAATACATAACATATAAAATATTAAATAATTCAAACAAAATCATACAATGTACACAAATAGCTCTTTTCAAACATCTGACTCAAGTATTCTTAAATATATGAAACAAACCTACATTTCTTAAGAAACTGAAAAGAGACTACTTATATTTATGTGGGTTTTAAAGATAAAATATAAATTCTGTTTGAACTCAATTTCTGATGATTTCATGGACACCAACCACCAAAATGAAATGACTATCAATGTTATAATAGCCCCTAATTTGCATCATTATATTTTCCCTTCCCCTCTATTTCTAGCTCAACCCAGATGCATAAACATGCTTTGTTTATATTTAAATTATAGCTAAATGAATATCCATAAGATGAGTTCATCTGTCAGGAAGGGAAAAAAAGGAGACTTCCTTTGTTTGATAAAAGACCAACCTTCCTTTCCTGCATAAAATCTCCTAATTGAACTTTACTTGACCTCAAACATGAGGTTCTGATGTCCAATTAATAATAATTTATCCCAAGCCTACACTAACATTTTCAAACCTGGGCTCTGTGATAGCAACACTGGGTGTTACAGACTTTTGTGTTTATGACACCAGTTTCCTTCTTTGCTTTTCTCTATATTCCTTGAAAATGAAAATGGCGATGAAGATGGGATGCAGCTAATTGAGACAACCAGAGAGCTGAAGTCACCTCAAGAGCTGAAGTCACAGGTGCGATAAGACTGTCTTGTCTTGCCAAAAACAATTCTGCCTGAGCAGCCGATCACCAGACAGTGGAGAAATGGCAACTTCACCTTATTACGCCCCATATCAACCAACATCAGATACATGGGATTCCTATCTCAACCGTTTTGAGTGCTTTACCATGGTTAACGACCTCAGAAAAATCTCCAGCGACTGAAAAAAGGCATTTTTTCTCAGTTTCTGTGGAGCTGAAGTTTTTGAAACAGCTAGTGCCATGCTCGCCCCTCAGACAGTACAAGAAGTATCTTGGGATACCCTCCTGATCACATTGGATAACCATTACGTACCCAAACCTTCACGAATAGCCTGCAGGCATG
Organism: Laticauda laticaudata; assembly: GCA_004320025.1. Taxonomy (NCBI): domain Eukaryota; kingdom Metazoa; phylum Chordata; class Lepidosauria; order Squamata; family Elapidae; genus Laticauda; species Laticauda laticaudata. Next base: position 5,190 of record BHFT01078344.1, read on the forward strand.
TCTTTCATCGCCGTTACCAAACTGAGGGCAAGTCTATTAGCAGGTATATGGCAGCTTTAAAAAGGATAGTCCTACATTGAGAGTTTTGAGACTCAATGATGTCCTCCTTGACCAATTGGTTTGTGGGGTGAGGGATCTACACCTACAGAGAAGACTGCTAGCTAAAACAGATCTCACACTACAGTTGGCAATCAACAAAACCCAGGCTGCCGAGCTGTCAACCCAATCTACAGCAGAGATCCAGGGAGCTAATGACCCTTCAGCCATCAGAAGGACTCAAGCTATACATCAAGATGAGGTTGACTATGAAGAAGCCACTGATGAGGAGACAACATCTACCTGAGGACGCCAAGGTCTAAAAGCTGGGCGAGTGAGGTAAGATTGCGGCAAACAAAAACGGCTTGCGTGGGTTGTGGCGGAAAACATCCAAGGGCGACATGCAAGTTTAAAAATGCAATATGCCAGAGGTGTCAAAAGAAAGGACATTAAGCCCGAGTATGCAGAACAATCTAGCCATCTAACCAGCCACTAACCCATCAGCCAACAAGAGCAGAATGACATAGAGAGGATTGTTTTACTGTAGCCAGGGAGCACAGCAACCCAGAAGCAATGATAGGACAAGCCTGTCGAGCCGGTGCCAAGAAAATATTCATCACCATTGGAATTGAAGGTACCCCCTGCCATAAGGACGGGGTCCTCCCAGTCAATCATATCGTGGAGCACCATTAAGCGTTTAGTGCCCAAGATATCAAAGAAGAGGCTACAGCAGTGCCACCTACGTCTACGTGATTACCAAGTTAACAGCATCCTTGTCATCAGAATCGGCAAGTTCTGGGTGAGTTTCCAAAACTGGGTTTAGGAATCAGCAGCATCAATGCCATAAAAAATCTAAAAATAGAGAACCTAGCCCAAGAATTTCCAGATATGTTTAACCAGGGCCTAGAAAAATATTCATCTCTTTTAACTTAGACCCCCAGGTCACCCCTATTCATCTTAAGCCACACCAGGTGCCTTTTGCATTACAAAAAAAATTGAACAACTGGATAAGCTTATTCCCCAAGGAATATTAGAGGCTGTGGAGCACGCAAAGTGGGAAACCCTAATTGTAACACCTCTTAAACTGGATGGCTCTGTCAGAGAATGTGCTGATTACAAATGTACTTTAAATAAGGCACTACAGATACATGCCTACTCAGTCCCAGTTGTCCAACATCTCCTACATTCCCTGGGTGAAAGCAAAATCTTTGCCAAACTAGACTTAGCCCAGGCTTATCAACAATTACCGGTAGATGAGGCAACAATGGAAGCCCAAACAATTGTCACCCATAGAGGAGCCTTCAATTACAGTTTGGGGTGAGTGTAGCACATGGGCTGTTTCCAGGGGTGAGATTCAAATTTTTAAAAACCAGTTCTGTGGGCATGGCTTATGTGATGGGCGTGGCTTGGTGGTCATGTGATTGGGTGGACATGGCTTGGTGAACATGTTATTGGCTGGGCATGGCCAACTCAATATCACTCACATTGAGGCATGCACCTCCTCACCTGGCCTCTCATGACTGTGGGGATGCTGCAACAGTCATAAGTGTGAAAAATGGTCATAAGTCACTTTTTTTCAGTGCCATTGTAACTTTGAATGGTCACTCCATTCAAAGTACCAGCAAAGGAGAGGGAAAACTCCAGAGATGTTCCCGAGACAGGAAGTCTAGTCCTTCCAAGAATGTAATAAAGGAGAGGCAGTTTCTGTAAGCAACACCAGAATGTTTCCTTCCTGCCTTCCTTACAGGATTAGGCCAGTAATTTCTTCTAACAACTGGTTCTCCGAACTGCTTAGAATGTTAACAACCGGTTCTAGCGAATAGGTGTGAACTGGTAGAATCCCACCCCTGGCTATTTCAGAACTTTATGGAGTGCCTCCTACATGGTAACCATGGTGTCATCCCATATTTTTACAATGTCTTAATATCAGCCACTAACATAATGGAACTCCTAGACTGCCTTGTCATAGTTGTACGCAGGTTCCAGGAAGTTGGACTTAAAGTCAATAAAGACAAGTGTCAAATAGCAGTTAAACAAGTGGAATTCCTGGGCTGCCTAATTGATGCAGGGACTACAACCCACTGAATCTAAAATTCAAGCCATTCAAAAAGCACCAATTCCACCAACAAAACAGAATTACAGTCATTCCTTGGATTTTTAAATTTCTATGCGATTTTCCTCCCCCACAAAGACATCTATTGCTGAGCCGCTTCATAGACTATTAGATAAAAATACACCTTGGTTCTGGGGCCACACACAAGCTGCAACATTCCAAGCTGTCAAATTGTTACTAACTCGGACAGTGTCTTAATTCAATTTAATTAAAACTTACCAATGGTTCTCGTATGTGATCCCTCTCCTTATGGTGTGGAAGCTGTTCTTAGTCACAAACTATCTAATGCAAAGAAGCACTCATTGCTTTCTTTTCACAAACTTTTGCATCAGCAGAGCATAATTACAGCCAAATAGACAAGGAAGCACTGGTTGCCATGGCCAGTGTTAAAAATTTTTACGAATACCTCTATGGTGCAATTTCGGGCTAGTTACTGACCATAAGCCACTCCTAGGTCTACTAGCAGGGGACCGACAATCACCACAAATCTTGTCTGCAAGAATGATCCATTGGACTGTCTTCCTTGCCGCTTATAACTACATGCTCACGCACCCACCGAAAAACACTTAAGCCATGCAGACGCTTTAAGTTGCTGTCCGCTACCCAGAAAAATCTAAGACCCAGAACCAGCAACAGTGGTACTGCTTAGCAACACCCATAAATGCAGCCAACATCTCCAAACAATCAACTCAAGACAAAGTAATATCCCAGGTGCTGGGCTGGGTATGGAGAGGATGGCCCTCAGGACCATCACGAGGAAATTCCAGACTTTCCATGCCTGCCAACATGAGCTATCAACTCAGCATGGTTGCTTCTTATGGGGGAAAGGACATTGGTACTTACCTGACATGCCCATTCTCTTTGAGCTGTGAAGAGCATTGAGTAGCGGGAGGTGCTTCAGTCTCTGCACATCTAGGCTGGGCTTAATTTGTGGAACGCTCCTCCTCCTCCATGGAACTCCTCCCCAGCGTTCCCCAGTTTTGGCGAAGATGAGAGAAATAAACACCCTCATCCTCAATGCCCTAACAATTCATTGGCTGAAACAGTACCCCACCAGATGGAAAAAGGGTGGGGCTCAAAGAGCACAGGCATGTCAGATAAGTACCAACGCCCTTTCTCCCATGAGCTGTTCAGAGCATCCAGTAGTGGGACATACCAAAGCTTGGCTTGTCCTACAGGAGGGACTCCGTCTGGCCTGGAATCCTCTCCTGGTCCCTGTGGACCCGTTGCAGAACTCTTCTGCCAGAGGGAGGAGGATTTCTTTTTAAAACAACACCCTTTTTTTAATCCTTTCAAATTACAGTTCAAAGTCCAAAGTCAGCAAGCAATCCAAAATACACACAAGCTGTTTCTTTTGACACCGTTCTTCCTTTTTCACTTTAATTCCTGGGGTTAGTATTTAGTACAAAGTTCCTGTTAAAAATGTATCTTTTTTAGAAGTCCTTGTTAAAAAATTTAACTTTAGTATATTAGATTCCAGGCATATCTCCTCCTTCAAATTCCTGTCTTAATTCTCTTCCTCTCCCTTCCAACTTACAGCAAAAAGAAAAAATAAAAAATCCTTCTCTTTTTTTTTTTGTGCTTTTATATTCAGAAATCTTTGATTATCCCTTGCGATTAAGTTTTCCAGATATATAACCATGTTGATGCCAAAGCAGATTTTTTCTGATGTTCTCATACTCTGTTGCTGTCAACGTGAGGGGTAGAAATTTTTTCTTTTCACTTTCATTCTGGTGGCTTCTGAATCTTCTTTGGGAGCGATGTATCCTTTTTTAAAATTTTGAGTTCCCAGATGCCTTAATTGTTGTTTCTTATCCCGGTCAGCCAAAAACTTCACTTCAGCACTTCTTCCTCCTGGCACATTCTTTTCCCGGATGAGGGCTTCCTTTTGAGGTGGCCATTCTGAACCGCCGCTTTTCCGGCCCTTGGGAAAGGGAGGCTTTAGCCAGCTGGGGACGGAAGATGCAGCTTTCTCGACCTACCTAGGAATCTCCCACCCCTCTTCACTGACCTCTACGGGTGGCTTAGCCCCGGCCAGCTGGCTGGGGGTGCTCCGGCGGCGAGCCCCAGGCAAACATGCGCATCGGATCGCAGATCCTGCCTGCTGCCGCAGAACGAGTACCAGAGGCACTTTATTACAGCTTCAGACGTGGTAGATGGCATCAGAATCCTTTCCTAAAGCATTTAGAGTAAGCATTCCTAACACTACTGCACAAAATCTTTCCTTGAAAGGGCCTGGCTAGGTCTGGTGAATCCGTGACCGTGGCGCCTTAGGGGTGTTCAACGTGTTGACCAGTGCCCAGGGATGCTGGTCTTTGAGGTTTGACAGGGCTGGCATTGTGGGCGACCCATTTGGCAATAGCTTTGTCCAAAATCTAGGCCACAAACCCACAAGCTGTGAGCCAGGGCTTCATCTTAACAATTCCTGGTGGTCTTCATGTAAAGTTTTTAAATACTTGATGTTGTAATTTGGGGGAACTATCACTCCCATGAAGCTTTCAGAAGACACTACCAGTAGTGGGAAGGTGCTTCAGTCTCTGCATGTCTAGACTGGGCTTATTTATGAGCCTCTTCCACCGGACCCTCCCCGCATTCTCGCAGTTTAGCTCAGCCTCGTGAGAGATAGCAGTGCTTTTTATGTTCTTCACCTTTGGCCGAAACAGAGTTATTGCCATCAATTCAGGCTGCCAGACACCCCTCAACATACTTGCATTTCCAATGCCACATGTCCAGTTTTCTGTAAATGGTTGTTACCATTCTCAAATTGATACCATCTCTCCAGATCTGAAGGCTCAACAGTCCTAGGTCTGACAAGGGATTATCACCTAATACGTTGAGACAGGTGGCGGCCTGGCGTCAGTTGTCCACTTGTGAAGTGTCTATCTCTTTCCATCAACCCAACGCATAAACGGAGTTCTCCTATGAGCTCTTAGAGCATCCAGTAGTGGAGGTGCTTCAGTCTCTGCATATGTAGGCTGGGCTTAAATTTGAGGAATGTTCCTCCTCCTCCACCGGACTCCTCCTCAGCGTTCCCGCAGTTTTTGCCAGCCTCGTGAGAGATCGGTAGTGCTTGTATTTCGTCCTTGACAAAACAAGGAAAAATTCTTTGTGGCCAGCAGGTTTGATAGTTTTATCAGTTTTTGTCTCTAGCTTTCTATCTCAAAATGATCTTGAGCCTGACAGGTCTGATAGGGGGAACCGCCGATTCGTGCCCTCCAAAAACGGCGGGGAGGCTTCGGCGCTGCTCTGTGGGCCACCTCTCTAGCAGCCAAATCTCAACCCCTGCTAGTTTTGAATTGTCACAGCATTTATTCTCTCAGCGCATGAGCCTTTTGCTCCAAACCGAGTTGTATTGCTCTTTCCCCCTCTCCGAATGCCGTTTGAAGTCGGAAGTAACTTGAACTTGTGATAACTTCCACTTTTTCCCGCCATAAGCTTATAACAGAAAGAACTCTGGCGGCCATTCATTTACAGGGCGGGAATTGCCGCTTTTGAGGAGTGCCGGCAAAAACTCTAAAGGGCCCAGAGACCAAATTTTGAGCTGTCAAAACCTCGTAGCTGCATGCCTAACTTGTCATTCTCGAGCTTGGTGAGGTAGTTCTGCCTCAGAGCAGCAGGTTCCTTCAAGATTCTGGAACTGTTATAACCCTCTTTCTTGGCTTGTTTTGCACTCGAGGCTATTTATTACCGTTTTAAATCATTGCTAACTTCACAGCCTCATTACTCAGTGCACAACAAGCAAGCACCCCAGCCTGTTCCGCCTGTGCAAGGGAAGCTGTTTGAAGGCCCCTAACAATTATCAACTTGGGCCTTCAGGCATTCACAATTGGGCTGCTTTTGGCTTTACATTATATCTGTGTTTACTCAACGAACAATCCTATACTTATTACCATAGATATAATGTATACATATAGTGCTTATAAAAGCAATAATAAAAATAATTAATTATAATACAATTTAAAAAAACCACCTTCAGTATAATATTTAATTTCAATAAAATATTATTACTTGGAGATACGACTCATTTTAACAAAGGTACTCTATATATATATATACTTTGTTTTTTTAAGCTCTGCGGGGTACTTACATTTGTGCTGTTTAAGCTTCCTTCGGGTATTATTCCCACGTCATTTGTAGTTCTGTTATAAGTTTGTAGCAACTTCAGGCCAAGATCTCATCTGCCAATCAAAGCCTGATGATGGCAAGATAGATTCTGCTGAAACGTTCCTACAACTTTAACAGCACTTACAATGGACGTGCGGATAATACCGAAGGAAGCTAACAGGCACGCACACACACACACACACCACACCACACACACACACACCACACACACACACATATATATTATATATATATTATATATATATATATTATATTATATATATATATATATTTGTTTTCCTGAGTTTCGCGAGTATTTGTATGTGGATCTTTGGGTTATTCGGGTTTTCTCCCGCGTAGAATTGGAAGTATCTAGGCAAACGTTTTCGATGAAAGTCTCATTCATCAATCTTTCAGGCTTGTTTCTTCAGCTTCTGTGCTTCTCAGCAGTAATCTGAGAAAGCACAGAGTTGAAGAAAACAAGCCCTGAAGATGCATGAATGAGACTTCAACCCCCCCACCCCCCGCTCGAAACGTTGCCTAATATTCCAATTCTACGCGGCTGAGAGAAAACCCGAATAACCAAAGATCCATATATATGATATATAATATATACATACATACATAGCACATCACACACACACACACCATATATATATGCTTTCAGCATACCATGTAAGTACCCGCGAAAACTTAAGGAAAACATTATATATAATATAATTTTTCGCGGGCTACTTGACATGTCATGCAGTTCAGCTTCCTTCAGGTTATTATCCCACGTCACTGTAGTTTGGCTTTTAGAAGTTGAAGCAACGTTTCGACAGAACTCATCTGCCCATCACCAAAGGCTTTTCTGCTATTGAGTTTCGTCTGTGGGTCAGGCTATTCAGGAGCGTGGCTTTTAAATTTGAGGCTAGCCTATTGCTAGCCTACTGCTGTGCCAGGAATGTTTTTTTCTACATCCTGAGTTGGTGTGGAGTCTGCGTCCTGTGTTTATTGGACTTGGAGTTTGTTTGATTGGTGTTTCTTGGTTTCTTCTCTGTCTGTTTTGCTGGCTTTGATTGGGGCAACACTGTGTTCCTTATTATATATATAAATAACATAGAATATTTATATTTATTTAAATATATTTTATAAATATATTTATATAATAGCTATATATATAAAAATAAAGGGACATAAGAATGTATCAGGACAACTGATCTTGAGACTCAGATCAGGTCCCGGGGTGTGCCAACCCGCCTTCTCAGTATTTATTACAGCAAAACATACTGTAAATTTTCAATTTGAAATCCAACAATGGCAGGATGGTAAGCATCTAATCAGACCTCATCTCTGAAGAAAAGCCAAATCTCAACATAAACCTAAGCAGGCTAAAGCGGACTTCTAAAGCCTCAGAAAGGGATGCTATAAGGTGCCTAAAGCCTTACAATAGCAGATAGACAAGCGCCACTAGAAGAGTCACCACAATTTACCACAGAACTTCTCCCTCTTCCAGCCCTGTCTGTTCTTCACACCCTCCTCCTCCCCTAGATCTCTCCTCTCATCCAGGCGCATCCTTGGCCTCCCCAAGGCCACAGGGCTCAAGTGCCGCAGAGATACCGACCAGTGAAAGAGCTCTGCAGCCACATTCACTCCGCCAGGGAATCGCAGTGGGGCTTCTACACGCTGTCCATGACCAGGGAATATCCCTGTGATCAACCGATCATGAGTCCCAATCGCTGAGCGTCATTGACCAGGTCAGAGCAGCACACATACCCAGGTACACTTACAGGGGGAGACCCCCTCCAGGGGCCAAACCAGAGTAGGGCAGGAAGAAGGAGGAAGAATGTGATCACATGATCAAATGTAGGAGGAACTGAATTGGGATATCAAATACAGGATAGCGAGCACCCTTGTCAGAAGCAGGACCCCTCAGAAAGGGGAATGTCATGAGGAGAGAAGTCTTTAATTCCTGACCAACCCTGTTTTTTTACAGGTTTGTTCTGCCACAGCTTTCAGATGCTCTGTAAGGCAAAAACATATTGCATGCCTAAACAAGTTGACCCCTTCCTCCAACACCAGCTCTCCAGAAGACGGGACCACAGGATCTGATACTTCAACCAACACAGTTAGTTGAAGCAGAGGTGATCCCAGTTCCTCCATGTTTCCAGACCTGTTACGGAAAGCACAGGGTCCTCTGCAGCGGTGTACACAACCCCATTGTTATGACAGGAATACATTTCAACTGGCCCATGATTTCCAAAAAATATTGAATACTCTCGAGGTAGATCAACCTATAGTGGGATTAAGCATGCGTTCTCCATTCCCAGTTTGCACTGGAAAGGCATTAAGCCGTAGTAAAAATGGGCGAGCTAGCCCTAACGCAAGCCCATTCAGCTCTGCATACTAGTGGGCCATACAGAGCAGCCACAGCAGCCTCTTTCTCAACATGTTCCTCTATCAGATGGCTCCGCCTCTTACAGGAAACATGTTCCCGAATTATTAACTTCTAGAGCACGCCACAAGATATGTAAACTATTTCCTGCTGCCTGAATTCTCAGCTGATGCAATTTATTCATAGCAGTCAAGTTTTCAGCCAGGGCCATTACTTTTCACATGTCACAGCGCGTCCTTGCCATTGGTTAAAAACATAGGCAAGCCGACTTTAAGCATAAATGCAAGCTTGGTTTCCATCCCCAATTGTGGGAAGGACAGACTGTCTGGCCCCTTCCCTTGATCTGCTTACTTAAATCGAACCCATAACAAAAAAGAAAATTCTTCCTTCCCTTTTCGGAAAGTCACATCCTTAGAAACCCCCAGTTCCTTTCGGAGTGAATCCTTTCGAACCCTTTACAGGGATTCCTTTTCACCCAGGATACCAGAGACCCCCATCATTCAGACCAGGGCAGCAGCCAGATTAGTCCAACTTCGGGGCGATAGGAGCAGAAGGGTGGTCAATCAAAAGATCTTTTGTGGAGCAGGAACCAGGTCCTTTCGGCATCACAAAAAACTCCCCAGGGAACCTAACCCCCATTGGCGATGCCTTAAACCATTCGCCGACCAATAGGACTCTTCAACGGTCTCTGATTCTTGGAGTCAGGGAAACGATTTGACCTTGCCATTGGAGTTTTTCAATTTCACTCCCCCAGGAATTTTCATGTCATTGCCCCTCTCCAGAGACCCGATTAAACATAATCTCACTTGGAATCGGCTATCCAACCTCTACTGATTATACGCAGCCATCCAAACCAGTAGTTACCACATTCAAACAAGGGCGAGTTTTCTATTCACATTTTTTTCGTGGTGCCCAAAAGTCAGGGGGGTGGAGAGGATATTAGAACCTGAATGTCTCAACCATTTCTTACTAGTATTTTTTATTTAAAAGTGTAAAATGCATACTATTGGCATTTAAATTGCAACCTTTCTTACTTAGCATCAGAAAGGGGGATCGTCATCATGTCCATAGTACTTGACGGAGGCGTACCTGTATGCTTGCTATTCGGCCTTCCAACTATAAATTTCTTTCTGAGAATGCATGTTATACTAACCACCACTTTGAATATGTGGCCCTCCCTTTTGGACTAGCTTCTGCCCCTAGGCGCCTTCACGAAGCGTCCTTGCAGCACTAGTGCTCATCTCGAGAGGACATCCCTGTACAGATCTAGTGTTATCTTGAATGACATCTTGATTTTGTCACCCTTTGCCATCAAGCAGTCCAGGATCACTCACTATCAACTCATTACAATCCCTACAAAAGCATGGCTTCTTAATTAAATTGGAATAAAAGAATCAATTAACACCATCGACTTGGATAACCCATTGGGCTGGTCATAGGATACAGTGGAAGGCAAGGTTTACCTGTCACCAGAAATAGACTAAAATAGCATCAAGCAATTAGTTAAGGAAATCAAGGGTTCTTTAAGAAGGGTGTCCTAGCTGAACTATCAAAATTGTTAGAGCAGATGATCTCATGCATTTCTATCATCCTTGGGCCCGCCTCCACACTACATTCACTCCAGTGGTTTCCTTGTTCCCGTACAGCGCTCGGACCGAAGCCAACTCCAAAGCACACGCTTAGGTACCACCAATAGGTCCTCCATATCTTCTATTTGGGTGGACCAGACCAACCATCAACAGAGGCTGCCTTTTCAAGGAGCCACGCAGTCTTATCATCACTACCGATTCCAGCCTGGTTGGTTGGCGGAGCTCCCGCAACCTTCCTGTCCTCAGGTACACAATCAGCAGCCACATACTAATCCTGTTTGAACAATGTAACAGCGCAAAGCTCATATATAACAAACGGGGGCACACAGATCGAAGCATACTTTACATCGAAAAGTGGGGAAAAAGCGGGGCCCTTTTTTTGGGTCCGTGGCAAGAGACCAACCTATTTCCATCAGAGCAGAGCAACATTTTCTTGGTGCTGTCAGATACACAGCAGACTGGCTGAGCATGGGCCATCATCGTTCAATCGGAGGGGCACCTTCACCCCTTTCCCTGTTTTCAAAAAAGTGGTCAGGACATTTTGCCAGATGGGTGGGTGGAGCTTTAGCTTCCCCCCCTCAACGCTCAGCTTCACCGAGAATTTCTTTTTTTTTTTTCCCATGTTCCCGCCAAGTAAGGACTGCTGAGAACTTCAAACTTTCCACTGTCGTTAGCTCCCGGGATTCCTGTATACACTCCGCCCCTTCCCCGATTCCCAGGTCATCCCTAGAATTTTCTAATGGCACAAAGGGCGGAACTACTCTTCCAGTAGCTCCTTACTCTGCCCAAGTACGGCCGTGGTTTATCAGACTTCCGCCAGTCTCCCCATAATCAGCTCCATGGAGAATCCCACCAAGCCAGTTTTTCTGGCTGAATCTTCACACCATCCCACAATTTCAGCTTAGAATTCCCACCATCTCAGGGACCCTTCCAACACCTGGACCTCAATTGGTTGCAACTGACCATCTGGAGGTTGAGCGGAGTTGCCTTAAGAGTGAAAAGGTTTTCAACAGAGTTATCACCACTATCCTAGCCACTAGACCCCCATCAACAACTCACAATGCATTTGTAGTATACGATGCCACATGGTCCAGTTTCCTGCAAATGGTAACCCAAAATTTCTCAAACTGATCCACCTCTCCTTCTGTGACTCAAAATTCGAGAGTTCTTGCAAAAGAGACTTGACAAGGCGATTAATCACCTATACGTTGGAAAAGTAGGGGGGTCCTTGCCATCAGTTCTCACTTGTGAAGGCCTATTTTTCCCTTTCCATCATCCACGGCATACAGATCTTCCTTTGAGGAGTCACAAACTTATGCCCTCTGTGGTACACTGTTTATTCCACCTGGGACCTTAACTAGTAATTTGTTGTACTCACTAAAAGGCCCTTTAGGAACCATTTTAACGGTCGTCAAGTTTACAATTTCTTGATGTATAAAAGTTTAGTTTCCTCGTAGTGGTCAACTTCTGCTCGTGGTATTTCGGGCAGATAGCAGTCTTGGCCTATCAACGAGATCTTTTGTGTTGCTCCACGCTGACTGGGTTGTCCCTTTTGCCCGATCCTAGATTTATACCAAAAGTAACTTCTGGTTTTTCATGGGGCACAGGTTTTGATACTTCTAAATTTTTGCCCTAGAACCATCCCAAGGCAATGGAGCTATAATGGCATTAGACCTTGATGTGAGAGTGAGGCATTGCAAATATATATTATACTGCACAGCAAGACTTTTCAGAAAAAACGGAAGCTTTATTTGTGTCGTTTTCGCCCAACATTCAGGGACCGCAAGGTCTCATCTTCTACCAATATGGTCTGTTGGCTACACGGCGCAATAGGTGAAAACATTATCAGATCTCACATCCACTCCAGGTGCCCAGGGCATAAACAGCTCATTCAAGCAAGGAGCGCTGCAACATCGGCAGCATGGACCACATAGGCACCAATAACTGAAATTGTCGCAGCATGCAACCTGGGCCTCTGCTATCGCCATTCCATTAGGCATTATAAAATAGATGTGTTTGCTCCGCTGAGGCGCCTCCTT
>BHFT01078345.1:0-14773 GCA_004320025.1 Laticauda laticaudata
AAAACTTTCACTTTCTCAGCTTCCTCCTGCACATTCTTATCTGGATGAAAGCTTCTTTGTGGCAGCCATTGCTGATCACCACTCCACCACTTTCGGAAAAGGGAGTTAAGCCAGCTGAGGAGGGGGGTTGTGATTCCCCCGGACCCCTACTGAGTCTCCCCTATCTTCAGTTACCTCTACGGGGTAACTATAGCCCCCCAGTCCAGCTGGATTGGGGGCACTCCAGCGGTGAGCGCAGCAGAAACTGCACACGATCGCGGATTCCTGCCACCGCCAAAGCCTTGCAAACCGGAAGTTCTGTTTTGTGGAAGACTCTTGAAAATACCATGGACAGTGAAGTAAACAAATAAATGGTCGTACAATACATCGGTTCAAATATCTGGCACAAGGTGCAAACAACTAGGCTGGAATTATTACATTTTGCACATGTTACGACCTAGCTCACTTGAGAAACCCATAAGTCAGGTGTTTCTGGGGAAGAAACGGCAAACTAAAGAGAGCTCTACTAAAAACTTCATAATTCCTCTACACACAAGGAGGGGACTGGAGATCCAGACAATTGTTCCTCACGAGGACACCACAAGATAGTGTTTTCATTCCATTTAATGCACTTGGAGATGAGGAAAATTATCTCCTCTCAAACTGCAATTGGAGACTTTGTGGATATTGGGCTCACATACTTCTTTTTCTAATCACTTTTGGAAATTGCTGCTAACTGCTTTTCAGCTATTAGGAACTTTTAAATTAGACAGGTTTTGTAGTACTGAGTGAATTTCCTTCAATCCTTAGTGAAAGAAATTTTAAATATAAGTTTTTAAAAAACAAATATTTTGGAATAAACACCAAAAAAGCTATTGGAATGTTGACTTTGGAAAGTTACAAATGGATTAAAGACCAGATTGATTTGAAATAAGATTTTGGAATTAATCACAACAATCTTTCCTGAGGGAAAATGCTTTTGTTTTAAATTTTGTTTCACAAAAAGATGACTGGATGAGACTTTGAAAGTTGGGAACCAGTAAGAACAAGAAGGAACTAAAGATCACATTTAAAGAAGAACATTTAAATATGACACAGAATAAAGCAAAATACTTCAACACTGAACATATTGAAAGCTATTCTTGAACAATGGACTCAGAAATTAATTTAAGAGTGTCTATCTCTCTACTGTGTTTAAAAGATGTTATATAAGAAAAACCAGTTTTATCTGACAAAAGACTGATCTGAACGTGAATTTAAAAATGGCAGACCATGATGTGGAAAAAACATGTTAGATTGGATATAAAAAGAAACTAGCTGTTGCCTTAATAATTAAATGGGATATATAAACAACAAATTAAAAAAAACCCTGGTCTTGATAACTTTGCGATATTGGATTTACAGAAAAGTAGATTTCTGAAGAATTTTGTGAAAAAGGACAAAGAAGTCAGTATCAAGTTCTAAAGGCTAGGTCCCACTGGCCGACGGATGCAAAATGTATGCAAAAAGGACACAGCGGCCAAGCAAAATTTCGGGGGTGGCTCCATCCATTGTTATCCACTCCCAAAAGTGCCCCAAATTTGCATAAACAGAATGGAAAAGAATGGAAAGGAACAGACGGGGGTAGTACGTAGCAAAGGATGTTAAGCGGATGTTTTTAGGAAGCCTAGTGGATGACAGCAGATGGAAGCGGATGACACATCCGAAGGGCTTTCGGGGGAGAACTGCGAAGCGGACGCATAGCAGAAGGAGCGGATGCGTAGCGGATGATGCGGATGCATCACAGACGCCTATAGGATGCATAGTGGATGCATAGCGGATAGCAAAGCGTCACTGCAACATGCGGGAGTCATGAATTTTGTCAGCTCCCGGATATAAAAGATGCAGCTGGCAAGCAGTCATGCATTCAGAGGAAAGACGTGCGCCACAGAACATCTTCGGAATAACACCATGGTTTTGTCAGTCAGGGAAGAAGCAGAAAGAAGCCTGTGCCCACTCCTGCCAGCCCTGGCAAGAAGACAGAAACCACCAAAATCCACCCCCTGGCAACTACCTGCTTCTGTTTCTGAAGCTGCTGGTGCTTCTGCTGCTCTGTGGTGGTGGTTTGCTGGTGTTGCTCTGCTGGTTCTTTCCTTGCTGTGCCTGCTGGCGCTGCTACTGGTGCTTCTCCTGCTGCTGCGTGGTGGTGCTCTGGTGTGTTTCTCCCTGATGGTGCTGTGGTGTTCTCCTGTGCGTGCTGCTGCTGCTCCTGCTGCTCTGTGCTTGCTTGCTGTGGTGGACCAGCCCCAAGGGCCTCAAGCCCTGCTGCTCAAGCTCCTGCCAGAGAGAAAAGGCAAGGAAGGAGAAGGGAGAGAGGAAAGAGCTACACCCTGTCCGAGGAAGCATGAGGGAGAACAGGTGCTGGGAATGGCTAGGTGAGAATGAGTACCTGAGGGAGAAAGGGCGCACGCGACACCAAGAGGAAGCCGAGCAGCTGGAGAGACAAAGCAGAGAGCCTGGGCGTACACTTCAGACCTACTCCTGGGATTGGTGTAAGCACATGCACACCTGGTATGGCAAACTACACCTGAAGAAATCTATCCAGCCGAATGTCAACTCCATGACGAGGAGATGGTACTCATGGCCAAGTGCATGGCCTAGAGGTTGAGGTCCGCAACTGAGGAGCAGCCCCTCTGACACCCCTCTCCCCTCAGACAGCCAACCAGACAGCAGTCCTCTTCCAGCCAGGAGAAGCTACGCTGTCCAGCCAGGTGTCTTTGGAGGCCCCATGCAGAGACCCTCCGCCGACAGCTGCACTCCCCATGCGCAGAGATGTGGAGGATCCCCCTGTCACAAATGGAGGAAGAACGGGCAGCCCACCAGAGCACCCACGCCCACCCCCACCCCCAGCTCCACCTCCACAGAAAGCAGCAGAGAGCAGACTGGAGGGCCAGAGCCCACACCTGTCCTGTTGGAAGATCAGGGTCACAATGGTGCAAAAACCAGCACAGATCTCTCTCTCAGGCTGGTCCACAGCAACCATTACCATTCTGGAACTGGCAGCCCTTCATCACCTACGTGAGCCAGACCCTCATGGACCTGCCCAAGCCAGTACCAGATGATGAACGCAGAAGAGCATTCTGCACAACCCTCCAGGCCCAGCTGAACCTGCTCCTACCCAGTCCCAGGTCTACCTCCTCCACCCCAGGTGATGTCACAGCCCTTCACGGACTTTCAACAGCCCCTCACCGACCAAGGGCTATGACTACCAGACTTCCACAGCAGAGGCAGCCCATTCCCAGTCCAGGCCCAGAGTCATCGCCATGCCACAGATGGCCTCACCTTGGCCCAGCTGCAAGACCAGAAAGCCCCACTTACACTCCTCCTTCATCCACCCCACAAGCCAAAGCCCCTCACACGAACAATCTGTCATCCAGTCTTGGGCCTGACAACCAGGTCTTAATGAGGGCCCTCTCAAACCGTCACAGGAATGAGTCAGCTCTCTGAGAGCTCCTGAACACACCATCCCCTGTTATACTCTTTGGGGCCAGCACCCCAATGGCCACCTCAGATCAGCACTTCAGCGACAGCCCACCTCCAGCAGTCCTGCCGCTTTGACAAGCTGAGACCTATGGAAACATGCCTCAGAGGTGACTGAGAATAGTCAGTCTGAGTGAACAAAGACTGAGTTAGTTACCGTCACTTTATCTTTGCCTTAAAGACACTTTAATTGGTTCATTGCTTTTTTAATAAAGTCATACAGCTTACTTAGACAGTGTAGTTAATAAAGGTTATACTTTGCTTCCACACACTTGGTTCATTTATTTACTTAATAAAGTGTGCTTGAAAAACTTTGAAAAAAATGCGCATTTTTAGCCTTGCATGCTTGTGGCTGATGGTAAGGATAGCTGTGGGATGGATAAGGATAGTTTGATGGGAGGATTAGCTGTGGGATAGGTAAGATGTAGCTGTGGATAGTAAAGGATAGTTGTGCGGCATGAGGAAGATATGTGCGACATGGGGTAAGGAATAGCTGTGGGATAGATAAACCTCCAGTGCAAGGCATAGGATTGTATTCCACCCTCCAGCTGCCCACACATATGGCCCTTTTATCAATAACAAATTATTCATTGATCAACACATATTTCAAAAATAAACAAAGCCTTTATTAATGCCCTATTCATTGTAGGGGCCATCAACATACATGGCACAATCTATCAGGTGTTATGATACAGCTCAAGGAAGCATCCGATAACCATCTGATTCATCCTGTCTTGCCTCTCCACTGCTCCAGCTGGGGAGTTCACCAGTGTCTGCAGTAGGTCGCTGCTCTTCCCTTCACGATGAAGCTCTGTGGGCCTTCGTGTACCATCCACAGTGTCTATCAGGTTTTGTCCTTGCCTCCATTCACCAGGCACCATGTGCCCCATTTCCCTTGTTACGGTCCACAAGTCTGTTCTGCAACACTGATAGCGCGTGCGCATGAGATTTTTGCAGATGCACAAGCTTCCACGATGCTCCTCACAAGTCTGTGGGTGATGCTGGCATCGTTGGGAGAAGTATCTGGAACCTGTTGGCCAGGATGCCAAAGGCGTTCTCCACCACCCCCATCTTGCCCTGGACAGCCTGTAGTTGAAGATCCCTCTCTCACGGCGTGAGGATCTTGAAGTCGTAGGGGCTTCATGAGGTAGGTTCCTGAGGGAGAAGGCGTCATCCCCCACGATGAAGTAGGCACATCGTTGGTGTCATTGGGTAGGGGGTCTGGATCTGGAAAACCCATGATGAGGTTGCGTTCCCCAGCCCATTCCTTGAAAGGTCACTGGCGTTGTATACCTGTCTATTCTTAGCTAACCCCATTGTCTGAAAAGCATTGATGTACATTGAACTTGAATCAGCATCAACCATGGCGAAAACAGGATGATACTGAAGAAGCCCTGTAGATGTAATAAGAGGACCCTGAGTTGGCTGGAGCTTTGCAGGCCACGTGCTTCCCATCTATGGCTCCAACCGTGTGGTGGAAAGTTCCACCTCTGATACCACTGTCTGCAACTTTCCTCCAGGCCTTTTCTTCAGGGGGACCACTGGAGGAGCTCCATCCAACGTTATTCTTCCATGATGGCTGCACCACTTCTCTGACACTTCGGCTGATGCTCGATTGCTGTGGCACCCACCAGCATATTCATGTTTCTTATTGT
This sequence comes from Laticauda laticaudata, assembly GCA_004320025.1. Lineage (NCBI taxonomy): Eukaryota > Metazoa > Chordata > Lepidosauria > Squamata > Elapidae > Laticauda > Laticauda laticaudata. Next base: position 5,154 of record BHFT01078345.1, read on the forward strand.
GGTTGCCAGACCAGGTGGCGCAGAGGTGAGTCCATCTTCAGTCGCAGGGTCCAGGTTGGATGAAGTGGTAGTGGCTGGTCAACCTTGGGTCTCCAGACACTCTACAAGTTTGTCAAACATGGTGGTGGCATCCTCAATGAAGTAGCTTTGGAATGCACGAGGGTCTGTCATTCTCAGCTCACATCAGCTTGTCATACAGTCCAAACTCCACTCTTACTCCTGATCCATCGTCGACCCACACAGCTCTTGGACATTCGTCCTTTCTTCTCCTTGCATAGAAAAGTCGAAACAGTCTGAACAGGGCTTGGGTCTGGGTTGAATGATCGCAGCTACCATTAAGGACTGTATTGATGATCCATGGTGGAGATCAAGGATGATGTGGAAGAGCAAGACCAAGGGTGAAGAGGTCTGTTACACCACGGCTGCTGGAGCTCATACTGAGATTCCAGGTCATTTCCTCCCCCTTTTATAGGAAATATCGGTTGTCCGCTAGGTGTCCTTCACATACTTCTGGCATACTCCAGACATCCCAAAATATCCGAGATACACCCATATAACAAACGTTTTGTCCATTTTAATGCTTTATAACGAGAGCATCCGGCTTACATCCTTTCTATGTCCGTGCGCTAACGCTGTTGTGGACGTTCCGTGTACCTTTTTGTTTCCTCCCTCTTTCCGTTTCAGCTGCGAGCAGATTGTGAGCTTGCAAGGATGTCCAGAGGATGCCGAGAGGATACAGCGGACGTTTTAACGGTATGACAAAGCGGACTTAGAACGTTTGTTGCCCCATATGTGTCATTGATGTACATCGTACGTGGCGGAAGGGTTCATCCACTCAAAATGTTTTTGCAGATCAAAATTCTTGCGCAGATGAAATCTCAGTGGACGGGCACATGCTCGACGTGAATAGAGCGTATTGAAACATGTATGCAGTGGTTACACAACGGATGCCATCACATATTTTCCAACGGATGGCAAGCTTTTTTGTCCGTTTTACATCCTCTTTGCATCCGTTGGTGCAGTGGGAGATGGGCTTTGGACTGTGATGTGGGTGCCTGATCTGTCGCTCCAACTCAGCTCTACCGCACATATGCACATGTCTCCTGGTGACCAACTGGTTTTCAGATCTCTGCAGTGCATGTGGGGGGGGGACAGGGCACATATGTGGAGAATGCATCCATGTTGTATTTTGGGATGTGTGCACGTGTGTACTTTGGGCACTCGGTGGGCCATTACTGTTATAGGACATTATTTGAAGGGATTAAAAATCAAGATTGTTAAAAGTAAAAGAAAGTAATATAAAGAATATAAATTTGATGTATTTCATCAAGATTAGTTATATGATGATGAAGATGAATATTATCTTGACAGCATCCAGTCAATCAAGTGACAATCAATCATTTTGCAGAAACCAGTAGATGATCTTCTCTTTTGCCTACTAATTGGCGTGATTTGGCAGAGGCAGAGTTTGGTAAAGGCCCTTGGCTTGTCTAATTGGTCTTCTGGTGACTTCACAATATAATGATAAGCTAGTCACTTTAGTTTGACTAAAGACTTTAGGATTGCACAGTTTTAATTACTAGGTATTGATGCATGTTGCTTTTCTCCCATGCTCAAATGATGAAATTGTGACAGTGATAATTATACAAGCAATAGACAATTAATAGTTTTGCTCCAAAGAAGCAAACCTTTCAGGCAATTCTTTGATGTAAATTAAATTGTTTCTTAGCCCCATTAGTTAATAATGATTTTGTAATAATGGTTAGCGAACATCAAAAAGGTCAATGCAACCAAGATTGATATCATAATGTGTCCCACCCATAAAGCAATTGCTGGGACTGCAAAGTGTCCCCAGATTGTGGTCTCAGGATAAAAGAAAATTTAGGTCTGCCCTTTGCTCATATTCCAAATCAACTAGAGTTGCTGATTGGTTTCTAATAAGGGCAGGACAAATATATATGTACCTTCAGGATCTGTAAAAATTTTGTAAAAAAATTTACAAAAATTTGTAAAAAAAATACTTCCTTCCAGTCTTGCCTCTAATAGAGAGAACTGGCTTGTAGCTAGTGTAACAATAACTAGTACTCAACTATAGCTTCCTTGGGAATACACTTGCATGATGCATATACTTGTTTGTGTACATCAACTGTCTTGTGAATATTTACCTGGAAGTAAATCCCACCAGGTATATTAAGACCTATTTCCAAGAATCTACACACAAAATCACACTGTTAAATGTACTGTTGAAACTATGGAGTCTGATCTGGTCCATGCTAAGTTTAGAACTAAATCAAAGTCTGTCTCACTGTAGGAGTGTTCTGACATCAGCTGACAGTTGACCTATCCTTTGGCTGTCCGCTATTTATATACATATCAACATTCTGAACTCACAGGGACAATTGTTTTCTAATACACCACTCGACAGCAATCTTATTAAAATGAAAAAAAATGATATTTCCTCCTGATCAAGGCCAATATTGAAAGGTACCTCTGGTGCCAATCTTATTATCGTTTTGATGATAGGCCAAGAGAATTTTATTTTTCCCCTTTTTCAAAATGCATAATCTTCTATTTTAGCATGCTTGTCATCATGTATATTGTATTTGAAATATTTATAGCCTGCCTACAGTCTAGAAATCTCATTGAGTTGTGGTTTGCAATCTATAAAAGATTGTACAATAATATCATGTAAAATAAATAATAAATGTCGTAAGCACAATAACCCTGACAATGAGCCACATTTCCTTGGTTTTGGAAGGATGCATGCAGAAACTGAAGCAAAGCAATCTCGTCCCTTTGTCAGGATGGTTTCCTCTAGAAACATGGACATTTGCCATGTTTTTCCTGAACATTTGAATGTTCCCTTCTTTCTCATGCTAAGCTGGTGGTAGAGCATAGGAACTAGAGGGGCAAAGATGGATTTGGATCTTGTGGCCATCTGTACTTGTCCCTAATTTTTTGAAGGCTTTTGGAGGTGAAGAACATAAATCCAATAAAGTACCAGTGATGGAGGATGGTAGAAAAATGGGAAAAGGGATACTAATGTTGAATGTCCATCTCTAAGTTCAGAGTTCTCCATCTGAGGGGATCATCTCATCAATTATACAACCTCCAAGATGTCAGGAGCACAAGAACAAGACAGAGAAATAGAAAGATGCTGAATGTTATCAATGAATGTTGATACATCTCTCAGGGTGGCTGGGAAAAATTAAACACACAGTAAGTTATTGAAATGCAGTTACAACAATATGATTTGTGCCTGGCTAAAAGCCATCTTTTAGTGTTCTATTCATTATATATAGTATTATGTTCAGAAGTACAACAATATACCTTCAGATCTTCCTATGAAAATTTTGATTGAGAAAAATATTCCAATATCAGGATTCTACTGGGATCATGGGAGAAATTCTGGCATGCCAGAGATGTGCTGGATCTCACTGTGTGCCCCTGCCAAAAGAGTCTAATTCAGCATTTTTTTAAATTGAGGGTAATTGCTCCAATAGTGTAATTAAGGCAGATCCTAAGAGACATGGAATAATTTGTAATTGATGTTTGTGGGTCCAGGATCCAGTTGGGATGACCACTGCATGTGTAAAACAGCAGAGTCTATTTTTTTGTTGGAGTGTGTGTTAATGACATTATTTGACACTGGGAAAAGGAATAATTGGGTCAACCAGTTTAAACCACTGCTTTAATCTAAGCTATAAGTAATAAATGTAATAAAGTTATATAGATAGATATAGATATCAGTTAATTCTGGGTTAGTTTTCTTAGGAATGAAAGGGGAGGGAGACTACATAGCTTCTTAATTTTTTCTGATCCCTCTGGAAGTTTCTGATCCCTCTGGAAGTTCATAAGATGCTGCTATGACATATGGGAATGATCAGCACAATATAGGAATTAGCAGTCATTAAGGCTCCCCCCCCCAAAAGGGTTACTTTGTCCAGCATATTTATTTAATAATTAATTAAGCTTTTGCAAAAAGACAAGGAAGAAAAAACCTAGAGTGATTTTGATAGGGTTCTCCATAATCTCTGAGCTTTCAGATAATTCAGACAGAAAGTAAATTATAGCATGCCCACAAAGAAAGAGAAAAAGATAATGGCTTGTTGAACCTGCCTTGCTAATTCACAAAGAGCAGATGATCCTCTGTTTTCCCCTTCACAAAATTCCTTGCATCGATTGCCATTGTGTATTGACTACATAAAAGAAACATGTGGAGCCTAGGCTTGCAGTAAACATGTGAATGAATGTTTGTCGATCCTTATACAATGGCAATATAATTATAACAATATTGCACATCTGCTATATGTATATGCAGCTTCTGCTGTCAGGAATTGTTATGCAGAACATTTCCAGAAAGCTTTGACTATCAGGTCTAATAATATTATGATCAGGATGCTGTGTTTTTCCCCCATTGCTTTTATTTTTGGGAGCAGCCAGGCATGTATTTGGAATGTATTTGGAAATGAGGTTATTTCATTTAACAAATGATGGGATTTTATAGGGAGTGGGTGGGGTTTTACTTTGAACGTTTTCTGAGTTTTACAGGAGACTTTGACTATCTATTGTAGTAGTACCTTCTCAGATATTCTGGGCCTATTTTATTTTATTTTATTTATTTTATTTTTATTTGTAAATTGCTTACAAGATAATAGGTATAAGTAAAAACATAGTTATGAATACATGGATACATATNTAAAAGAAACAAGAGGACAGGGATGGTAGGCATGTTGGTGTGCTTATGCATGCCCCCTACAGACCTCTTAGGAAAGGGGTGAGGTCAATAGTAGACAGTCTAAGGTTAAAGTTTTTGGGGTTTGGGGAAAAAAACAACAGAGTCAGCTAGAATATTCCAGTGTTTTTCAATGTTTACTTTGTTTTTCAATGTTTACTTTGACTGTATTACCAGGAGTCATAGCTACAACCTATCTGAAAGGCTGCACAAGGTGCTACCCTGAAAAACTGCTGAACAAAGAATAAATGAAGTGTTTTCCAGATTGCTTACAACTGGGATGAGGAAGGGGAGGACCTTCTCACAGAACGATAGTAGAATTCCCAACAGCCTTGAATGTTGATTATGCTAGGTTGCCAGAAGATAAAAGCAGCTCTACATCTGGCAGGATGTAGAGCCAGTACTCCTGCTCTGCATATTGAACTTGTAGATGATGTCTATCTGTCAATGATGACATTTGTTTTTGTGCCACTGTGACTTGGTTTGTGAAACTTCCTTGCTATGGGCTCTACAAAGAGTCAACTTCTTTGTGAATGAATGAATGAGTGAATGGAGATCAGTGACCATAAGCTGATCTCCTTGATAGTCTTTTAGAACATAAATCTTGGTTGAGCCCAATTCTGCATTGGTATCAAATAATTATGCTCCAATCTTGGCATTGGGGAGATTTGTGTTCATATATGTTTAGAGACCACTTTCTGAAATATTGTAGCTTGTCTCTAGGTTGAAATGTTTGACTCGTAAAGCATCTTGTAGTTATAAAACACTATAGTTACCACAAACAGGTAAAATCCTATATACACCCTGTAAACCTCTGTAGTTGAGAGTAGATCTGAATATGGTTTCCTTGGTGGCAATCAAACACCTCTACCAATATACAACACTGTTACTTTGGCTCCCTAGCATATTGTTGCTTTTTTAAATACAATATTGTCTCTTCCCATCTTCTGAGAGATACATTTTGGGCAGAAGGGAGACCAACTGTGCAAAACATAAAGGGTGCATTTCACACATAACTGAGAAACTGTAGCACATGTCAGGCAACAAAGTGTCAAGATATGACTGAGATGACCACGAGATACTATACCATGTTCAGATAAAGCTGGTGACATATTCCTTGTAGCCCTTCCCTTTCGACAGGAGGAAGAGATAAATGAGAAGGCAGAGCCACAGTATAACTCTTCCTCTTCCCCCTCCAAAGCTTGAAATATAAAACAACAGCAAAACCAATTGTAGAAATAAATTGCACTACTACTACAACTACTATAAATTCAGTATATTTGAAAGGGGGCTTCAAAATGAGAAGTTATAATTTAGTGGGGGTTTTGTGTGTGTGTGAAAAAAAACCCAACTTCTTAGGGAAGATATATATGCAATAATATAAAGCTTTCCCATATATGGTACTAACAGAGTATGCCTAATGAATTGTTATGATTTATTATATGAATCTATAAATACTGCAATCTTTTAAACTTTGTCACCTGTCTTGTAGGACAGATCCTGTAATAACCTAATACATTTTCTCTCCATTAAAAAGCTTCCTCTATTCCTTTTGTGCAGAATTATTGTTACAGAACACAGTATATTGATGATGCCATGACTTATAAAGACTAGCTTATAAGCAGTTTAGAGGCTTATTTAGTGTTCAGTTAAATATTACAGGAAATAATGATTTGAGGAGTCTCGATCTTCCATCTTTAGCTAAATCCACCACAAAAGCAACTTCACTGGTCAAAAGTCAGATTGAAAACAAGATGAAGAACTAATACTGTTAGACATATATTTAATCTGGCTATTCTGTTTAAACCAAAGCCACTGGTGGCTGTTTACATACCATACTAAGTCAAAATGTTCACAAAAAGAAAGCAAATAAAGTTGCAGGATTCAATCTGGGTCAGTCACCGGGATCAGAGGTTTAGTCTTCTGGGCTTTTGGACTTGTGCTGGAGGCCATCATCAGGGAACTTCTCTATACCAGAACCATACATTCTGATAAAAAGAAGTTCCCTGAGGATGGGCTCGAGCATATGTCCAAAAATTCAGAAGACCTCTGGTTCCCGTGACCCACCCAGATTGGATCCTCCAATTGTTCAGTTATTGAAACCATAGTATTATCTTGCACTCTCAAACAGTCTTGAACAAAATTAATAGGCTTAATATGTCATACTCATCCAGAGTAGTAAGCTTGCTGTAAGTTCCAAATTCTAATTTCCAAAACTCCAGATGACCAGCAGCCCAATTTTGCATAATATAGTAAGTTGTGTATCATGAGACAGCAAAGCAGTCATCTAGATTTTTTTCAGCCCAGATCTGATAGTCTCAGTCTGATTTTCAGCCATATTTTCCCATTGCAGAGTTTTCTTATCAGCCAAACAATTCTGAAGTGATATAATGGTTGTTTTTCTGAAACAATGATGGTTAGATCATTCTACAAAATTCTGCAAGCTGCTTTGTGGAGCAAAAGTAACTCAGTCTGTCATGCAAATACCAACTCTGACTACTAATTCTAAGGGTTTATCCTAATATTGCTTTTTACGGCTTTTTGCTCATAAAGGTTGTTACATCCCCAATATTAAAATTTGCAGTGCAATCCAGTATATTACTTATTTTAATGCAATACTTTCTGAGGTATGTATTAGATGAAGCAGAAGTATTTCCATAATGCCTGGAGAAAAGGAGACTTACTTGTTAATATTCAGGTTTTATTTAAATATTTCACTGCCGTATCAGTCTGCCTTACTGATGAGTCAGCAAAAAGATGTAACAATTAGCTTTAATGCTCTGCAAAATGTTTCCTTTCTTGTATGTGGAAGACTGTACTTTATCAATTTTAAACAGCTCTTTTATCCAGAAACCAATCTACTGGTTCTTCCTTTTTTCTAATCCAATATTCAATATTCAGGACATTAGAGATGCAACCTATTTTGCAGTGTGACAGTTGTATACCAAATGTAATATTCTGCCTTGTGAGTGTTCCTTAATTGTCTTTTTAAACATTAAATATTAATATGCAGAGATAATGACCTCATATAGAGAATTGCTTACTTACACATGCATAAACTTGCAGTATATATACTTGCTTGTACCCTTACAAGCACATGTATGTATATACCCCAGCAATCTACAGAAAAAAACAGAGAATAACTTTCCTTTCATGAATTCCAGGTTCTAACTGAATTACAACATGGATGTCATGACGTATATTTCACTTCTGCCAAGATATTTGTATGTATGTTAATTTCATTTCATCATTTTTAATGGAGAATGCTAATGGCATTCATTAATTCCAATCTGTAGGGCTGGTCCTACTTATGTTTAGACGGTAGAAAATGTATCTTTATGAAACTATCTGCTTGGGATAATCCCTCTCCACTGAAAATCATCTGTCCCTTCATGGGTCTATCCTTCTGAGGACAATCATGCAGGAAAAAAACCAGTATACTATGGGAAATCATGAAGGTGGTTTTCCACCCTCTTCTAGATCCATAATCATAACCTGTAATCTTCCCTCTTCATATGTTAAGATTAAGAAAGTTAAGAGTGGGCAAGTTTGAGGGATGTTAGCTTCCTCGGTCCTAACTTTCTTACTTCCTTTATAGGATTCTTTATACCATTCTGTTTTTTAATTTTTTTAAAAAATCACAGCACTTTACAGTTATGATAAAGAAACATAACAAAATGTATCATAAAAGCAATTACAAATGTTTAAAGAATGATCAAACAATTTCAAATGAGTAAACAATGATTAAGGCAGCTGCTAAAATGCCGAGAAGGCCAGGATGAACCAATACATGTTTTGGGAAAAGCCTTCCAAAAAGGGAATCTTCCACATTTCTCCTACAAAGAGACAGTTGGGGAGGAACAGGGTTAACCTTTCCAAGACAGCTGCTCTCTGGCTTTTCATAATATCAAATTGCCAGAAGAAGAGAAAAGAGAAGGAGATGAATGGAGCAAGTTCACAGGTGGCAAATAGCTCTTCACATGAAGGTTCACTGTCCTTCTCACTATATTGAATTGAGGCATTAAAGTGCTTTATAAACAAAGGCCAGGGTTAAGGTTATTGTCAATGATGATGAAGTTAGCCACATGTCTCCCTTCATTTTACAGTTTAAGGATGTTGGTGCTATATAAGTTAGTGCACATCTATCCCTAGTCTGATGGCCTGGCATAAATCAACTGCCAGTTGAGAATGTCCTTCCACCTTACAATACAGTGATGATTCTGAACTTCAGTGAACTTCTGGTGCCCACTTTGTTTCCAATAGAAAAAAAAAATCTGAAGTTTAATGTTCTCAGAGAGGTAAAATCAAAGTAGCTCAGCAGCTGATGCCTGTTGCTCTTCCCATTTTTCATTTTCATACTGGGATTAATGTTTGTTTGCACAGTGATCATGGCAAATCATGGAGATAACAACAGAAACCAAACCTAGCCATGAAAATGGCTTGTGTTATAATGCTCAGGAAAATGGCACCTTGTTGCCATAGCAGCATGCATGTCACATTGTTTTTATAACCCTCACCTCCCCATATTCATGCTTTCAGATGGCTCCCATACCCCTCGCCATTTGAAGAACTGTCTGAAAAAAAGGGGGAATGAATTAAGGCCTTGACTAATTTAATTCTAAATGCAACTTTCTGCTGTATTCATGGTGAAAAACTTGAATGCTTAAATTAGCTGCCTCTTGCAACCTAGCTGTCTATTGGAAATACTAGCACATAAAAGGGAAATGTATCATTGATGGAAGATTTCTTACCTTATAGGTTTGGTTTGGCTTTTTCTTTTTCTTCTTCTTTCTTATACTCTAAGCCAAGGGCTTTGTTCTGTATGTAAATAGTTGGCTCCAAATAATACATTCTGATTGGTTGTTTAAAACTAAAAGGGATTGGT
>BHFT01078346.1:2424-35267 GCA_004320025.1 Laticauda laticaudata
GGGGGGGGGGGGGAACTAAAGAGAATTTGAATTTTAGAAGTAAATAACAGAATAGAAACTTCTTTCAAATATCATTTCTCTAGCTCAATCCTTTTGGCCACATAAAACCAGTTGGAACTATGTTTCTATAAGACTTAAAAGCAACCTCCCTCAGCCAGATACATCCATCTGTGCTGAATTTCATTCTGATCATCCTAATGTCCATGATGCTGAGGAATGACTAATCCAGTGAATCTGGGGGAGGCACTGGGTTAAGGAAGTTGAACAATAATTAACATTTTTTTACTTCCCATCTTTGTCTGGTTAAGATTGCAAATCACCACCCCTTGTCTTTAAACAGATTTTAATTCACAGTTTTATATGTATCAATATTTTTCCCATCCTTTATTTAAATTCTTCCCATGCTGAGGGAGAAACTAAACAGCAGGAGAATCAGGTCTTCAAACCTTCCTTGCTGTGAAACCACTGTCATACAAGAGGATGTCAGGGATTACATTAAAAAATAAAGCTGAATAGGTGCTGAACTTCTCTGAACTTCAGTTACCCTACTTGCTTGGGCATTTTTAATCTAACCTGTTTTTTTCAATTTCAGAGGCCATAGAAATAAAACTGTGAGATGGAACATACCTTTCTAGCAAAAGAAATAGGCCACTTACTATACAAACAATTAAGTGGATTCAGCATTTATATATACACAGACAGAAACTTTCAATACTTATATCACATTCAAAGTAATTTGGTTCAAGATCCAAATTTTAGAAAAAGTAATTTGGCAATTACTGAATTATGTTGGTTGAAGAAATCTAAAGGACTGAATGGTTGCTATGGTCCTTTTCACATTGCCACTTTGATTCTTACAGTACTTGGAACTGATTTTCTCTAACTTGACCAAGTTGCACACCAAGTGAAAGCTCTAGTCCAGTTGGATGACTTAGGAGCAATCATTCCCTCTAAGCCCAACTCAACTTTTAGTGTTGATGTTGTGGTAAAGTAGCAGGAATAAAGAATATTAGGTATGTTTGTTGCCTTAATTTATTTATAAAAATAATAAAGGTAGGGTAAGAGCAGTGTAGTGGCCTAGTGGTGAAGATGCTTGCCTCCCACTCAGAAGGTTGAGAATTCAATTTTAAGTATCAGCAGATGTTTCTCTCCTAGGGTACTAAGAAAAAATATCTGCTGTGAACCTCATGTAGGCATCAGGAAGGGTATCCAGCCAGTAAATCTTTCAGCTACAGGGTTGTAAAAAGAAAAAAATAAAATAAAGGTGGGATATGAATTCTAAAATTAAAAGAGATCAAATGAAATTCCCTGAAAATGTTTTGTTATAGACCAATATTTAAGATGGCATGCTTCTGTCCTTGTGGCTAGAACAAACTGCAGCGAGGATCTCAAAATGCTGAATCCATATTGCTCTTTAATGCAGGATTTTAAATGTGGAGATAGAATACTGCAAATATCCAAAAATTCTAGCTGCTGTGTAACTATAGGAAATGAGTGTGTTGTTTTTCTTTGCTTTTCCCTCCTCTTATTTTTGTGCCTGTGATCAGGAGAAATGCACAAGGAAGCATGTCTTCTGATCTTTGTTTTGGGATTGGGGAAGTTGAGTTCCAACATGTTTCCTGCCTCCTAATGAAGCCTGGAACCATTTTACAAACTGCCTTTTATAGAGTTGGAAGAGACCCTAGAATACATCCAACGTGACCCCCTTCTCAGTGGTGGTTCCACTGGAATATGTCTGACAAATGATATCTAGGACATGACATGTTTGATGAACTCAATACTTCATTTGCTGGTACACTCCAATGACTAGCAACCTATATGATCAGAAATTCTTCTGGATGCAAATCCCGAACTCTGGAACAATAAAAAATAATAATGCTGCTCCTTCTTTTAAGAAGCAACTCTTCAGATATCTGAAACTGCTATGATATCTCTTCCACAGGATAAATTGATGAACATATCCAATCTTTTAGTGATTGCTCATAAAGCTTCCTAAGATGCCAAGGAAAAAAATCATCCTCCATTGAAAAACCTTTTAAATCCAGTGGTCCCCAACCTTTGTAACCTTTGTACCAGGGACCAGTTTCACGCAGAAACACTGTTTCAGGACCGGCAAAATAAATTCTTCCCCAATAGTAAAGGGCTTCTTTACTATTTCTTTACTAAAAACATATTTTTATATATATTTTAATCACGATTATTCATTCTTTGCGGCCCAGTACAAAATGATCCATGGACCAGTACCGGTCCAGGGCCCGGTGGTTGGGGACCCCTGCAGTATTGCATTGAAAAACTTTTTAAATCCAGTGTTGCGTGGTTGGTAGAACTCATACATGGAAGTTATAGATTTGTTTACTGGCAGCTTCCATAGGAGAACATCCAGTTGTGTCCACTTTGTCTCTGTCACCATCTGCCATCTTGTAATGGAGTTCCATATCAGCCTTGAAGCTTTAATTATTGTTCCCAAGAGACCTGTTTCTGTTGAAGCCTACCTTGGTCACATATGTTCTATAACAAATGGTTGCTATGTCTGTCATAGCTGTCATACACTAATTTTTTTCTTGCTGTGCTGTAGCTCAGTACAAGGGCTGAACAGATTTCCTAAATCTCTGCAAATGTTACAAGAAAATGAAAGAAGCCCTCCTGAGGAAGGCAATCAGGCCCTGCAGCCAAATGAAGCAATTCAGAGACCTTTCATTGGCAGTGATATTCTCTATCATATAACTCCTGAAATTATTGATAGAAAATTTTCATCTGTATAAGTCACATGATTTCTACAACTATTTGGTTTTCTTTAAATAGGAAGAGAGCCACATAAGTGGCTCATTTGAAAATGTATCTTGCAACTTTTCACCTCTCTTCCATTTTGTTAACATGAAATCTACCTCAATGTTTATGAGAAACAGGAATGATTACAAGCAAAAAACAAAAACAAAACTAACCAACCAACCAACCAAGAATGGGGGGGAAGGGTGGCCCTTGAATTAGGGAAATGTTTTTATAATTTCATTTTTTAAAAAAAATAGTCTATAAACTACTAAGGGCTCAAATAGCACTCAGATTGTTCCCCTTGCTCTGAAGCTTCATAATCTTTTTTAAAGATCTCAAGGAGCAGTCAGCAAAGTTTGGGACGAGTGAGAGCCATGAAATGGAGATGTAAACAAGATTTCCACCAAGATTCTTCACACTTGTTTTTGCTGCTTATAAAATGGTGGTTATGCAATTGATCTGTATTGGACAAGGTCCCTAATTTAAATTTTATATTTGTCATGAAGACAATATACTGCTTAGACAAGCTCAATGAATATCTATTGCAGAGGTGTCAAACTCAGATTGTCACATAGGCACCACAGGACGTATTGAGACTTTCCCCCCATTTGCTAAACTAGGCATGGGCGTGACCAGTGCAGTACACATCCGGCCTGTGGATTGGGAGTTTGACAGCTTTGATCTATTGTCATGGTGACATTTTTCCTAAATCCCTTGGGAAAAAAGCCTCACCCCTATAATCATGAGATTGAGAGAATATTCCTTCTATTTGGCACAATTAATACTTTTTCAGTGTATACACTCAACATCACATCTATGGAATTTACAATAAGTTAGATTCAACATAGTCAGGAAGTGGTTTCCACATATCCATAGTTGTATATTCTGGAGTATTTTACTGATATGTTAAATAAATTACCAATTCTGTTCTGATGACAGCTGGAAATTAAAACTATCTGTATGGTAATTGTTAGGTTGATTGATGGCTGTTAGCTGTAAAACTTAAGTGAAACTGTCTTAAAGGCAGGATTCTGCTAAATACCAATTTTTGGTACAGGAAACTGTTGTCATGATGTCCTGCTATTTTTCCTTCCAAAACCTCAGATGATCCACTCAGTTAAAAGAGTGTTGGATACATATAACTTTTATTCTGAAAAAGCAGGCCAGCTCTCCTGTTCCTAAACTAATGTCATGAAACACTAACAAATTAATATAATGCTAAGTTTACATCTCATATTAAACTATAGTGTGGTATGCTTTTGAGTAAGGGCAATATGAACCTGCCAATTGTGGCTTAGTGCTATGTGTGAGCTAGGCTATATCTTATTCAACAAATCATAAAAATATATTGGTTTGGCATAATAGACAATTTCAGCCATGATGTTAATCCTTGACTTTCTTATTGTCAGTCAGCATGGTAAGTATCAGATAACTTATTTCACTTTCTCAAAATGCATGTTTAAAATATTTTTCTTTACGTTCCCTACTGATGTCTTTTTTTTTTTAATTATTTGAGGATTTACACAAACATTAATGTAGACCAGAGTCTCCATTCCAATGTATTTTCAAAAGTTCAAAATATCCAACATTTGCAATTTTTGCTGCTGCTCATGCAACAAATAAAGATGGAAAGATATATTAAGAATTTGCATTAAATGCTTTTTAAGCAATTATAACTTTTCATTAGAACTTGTCTTCTACCTATATTTTTCTTAGGTATTTAATATTGACATCAAATATTTGTAAGCCAAATTTCTTTACTTTCAGGAGGAAATGGTTGTAAAGATAATACTCATGCTGATGAATTTAAAGAATTGTCAATTTTAATATATAAAATACATCAATTGGGAGCAGCTATGGTGTTGTTTAAATTAGTGCAAATGAAAACCCACTACTATTGGTCATATAATTAAAAGATTAAGGTCTTCTGAAAGTTCTTTAAATTCAATCAATTTCATGAATGTCTCTTTGCAGTTTTGCAAAGAGTTTCCCAAAAATGCAGGGGAAGATATTCCGGACACTTTGAAAATATAAAGTTTTTTTTAATTACTCATTTCTCAGAAACTCAACTAATCCTCTTCTCTCTTGCCAAATATAAAGAAGCAAGGGGGACCTTTTCTTAGCACTTTGAGTAAAATATTTGGGAGAGAGATGATATGTCTGTGTTGTCCCTTTCTTTCTGTACTCTGTGAAACAGAATAAGTCAAATAAAAGTTGCCAACTAACAGATTTTATCAATCATGGCTTGGGGTTTTTCTTTTGGCCAGTGTCATCTGTTTCTGTTATAATTCTTGGAAAAAAATCACACTTCACTAAGAAACACTGCCCAAGTAGGAAACAGCTGTTTTTGGTTTTTATGTTTACCTGAGTCCTGATCAATATTAAAAGTAAATGCTCACAATAGCCCATTTCAAAAGTTTTCACTTGTGAGTTGTAATCTCAGGTGTTCACAGGCAAATTTGATGGGGAGTACAAGAGGTGGGGCTTTCATATGTAAACAGCCTTAGAATTTGTTGCCATTACGTCTAGATAAACTGGCTGTCAGATTGTCCAAACAAAATGGAAAAGAAAGCTAGAACATTATATGATACTCAATGCATCAAGACAGAGCATTGTCAGGATCTGAGAGGGCTCCAGATTTCAGTGTGTTCTTCCTGTTCAGAGCCATAGAATAAAAATATGGTAGGATCTGAAACAGTGGTGGGATTCAAATATTTTTACCATCGGTTCGATGGGTGAGGCATTTGCGCAGGCACATAGGCGTTCTAACTCACCTCCTGCAAGCCTGCACGATCCTGATCAGTTCAGCAGCTGCTGCGCAGCACTCTTCTGTGCCAGAGAAAGCAGCTGCGCTTCAAATTCAGAGGATAAAGATGAGTATGGGAGCTCAGGCAGGCGGGTGGGCCCAACAGCAGAGTGGCAGAGAGAACCAGTTCAGTCTCTGCTGCTCATCACTGCTACTGGCTCGGCAGAATCGGGCCGAACCAGTAGAATAACATCACTGATCTGAAACAAATAGTTCTTGCTGGAAAATATTAAAATGTTACTAAGATGAATATTAAAGTATCAACTAGATACTTTAATCTACTAGAATTCATGTGAGAAATAAATTGTGATTTGTTTCTTACACAAATTCTGGCAGGTTCTGCTTTGCAGGAAGTGTTTGGTTGCAGTTATAGCTAGAGGTGGGTCCAACCAATTGCTGAATCTGAGCAAGCAATTATTTTTTTTTATACTGCACGGTAGGTTGAATGTTCATAAAACAAATCAGACCACCACTAAACATGGATGTTGTTTATATGGGTCTTATTTATACATTCACATTATGCATCAGCAAGACCCATACAAAAACTTAATCTTGTGCAGAGTTTCTTAAAATGAGGTCTGGGGATCTGCAAAATCAAAATTATTTGCCAGCTGTGTTGAAAAAGATTATAATATTAAATTCCATGAAACAACCATGAGAAGTTGCAGTGGCAGCAGCAGTGGCAGACAAATAGCTTTACATGGACCTAGGTATGTGGAGGCTGAGGTAGATTAGCACGATGGCTGCAGACAGTGTCATCTCAGCCATCAGAAGCATGGGATAGTGTGGACTGATGCAGTGGGATGCGAGTAATGCCTGTGGACCAGCCATTTCTGGTCAATTTTTGCCAGTCCCTGAAGGTACATCAGCAAGACAAGGCAGAAACTGAGTGAATTGCATCATACTTTCTATCTTCTATTCTGCAGTGCAGATGAGAAATAGGATTGCAGCTCTCTGTGGTAAAGTGTCTGTTGCTAGGGCCCTGGGAGTAGGCGTCCTGGCTAGCGGGATTCAGATGCCCAAGTGGATGATGAAAGTATGAGCACTTAATGGTCCCAATTGGTCATCTGCATGGCCCAGCTGCTATCTTGATGGCTTTTTCCATCTATGTGTGGCTCAGGATTGGATGGACTGTTTTGATTGATCGTGGTGGCTGGTGTTCTGAAGGGTAGGAAGACCTGGATGGATAAGAATATTTGGGGTTTTGGACTGTTTTATTAGAAAGGGGTCAACAAAAAGAAATGTGTCAATATTTCGAATATCGACAGAACTCAGTGGGCCAATATTTTCCAGCTAATCAAAGCACGATATTACAAAATCATGTATGGATAAAAAGATCCATTTAAAGTTCATGGTAGATGATTTTAATATAGCTGAATATGAAAAGTTAACTGATACCAGATCTCACACAGGAATTTTGAGAACCGACTTATCAAATTCCTCTGTAGTATTGAAGATAAATACACAATTATATAAGGCAGTAAAAATACTTTTTTCTTTCATTTTCAATACATACATATCTGCATAAAGCCTGATTTTCTTCATATACTTCAAATAAAACAACATAACACAATAGATTAAATACAGAATCAGTCATGAGAATCCAACTGTTTTCTATTAATCCATATATTAATAATACTTAACAAAAGTTTAAAACAATTTCACTCATTAATTTTTTAATTCATAAAAACACTGGGGGGGTTTCATGAAAAATTGTACATTGTTATTTTTATGTGGCTCAGCAAATACTCTATAAATGTGTACATTTTAATTTTTAATATGGCAAACTTCCATCATGGAAACAAAAGCTCTTTTGGGGGCCTTCGTAATTTTTTAAAGATACATTGATATAGTACTAGCAAGTCCAGTTGCCTCTTGAAAAAGAACCTTTGGGACAACCATGACCTGGATGGTTGAGAACATAGACATTTACACTGATATAGAGGTGAAAAGTATGCAAAAATTCAGAAAATCCCAAAGAGGGAAAGTTTACTTTTTCACAGATATATCAAAAAAGTAATTATTAGAAAGGACTTCATGCTCTGGTTACCATATGCCTAACTTCAGATAGCAGAACCAGCAGGTGGACGGTCATTGTATGAAGACAAAAATGACTCATTTAGAAAAATGTGACATTCAAAGGACCATTTTCCTGTGTAGTGATAACTGATCAACAAGAGGGGATCTTCAAGTCTAAATAAATATTTGTTCAAAGTGAATAATCCAAATGACATCTTTCCACTTAACACAGTTCCTTGCAAGCATTCCTCTGCCCACTTTATACTAAGGAAGGTAACGGGGTTAATATATGTGGGCCCTTTTTGTTTGTCTCACCTGGCACCTTTCAGATACATCGGAACAGTTGTAGAATTTGTAGCCAGCTTGGTTTTTGGCAGCAAGTAGAGGAAGGTGGATTGGGTCTACATGAATTTGATTCATTTGTAGCCAACTGCTGCCCTGAATGACCCAGTAAAATCACTTCTTAAAATATCTAACTCATTCTAAGATGCAGTAGTATTTAAAGCAATAGCATCAATATTGTCAGGAAACAGGCTTGGCTTTTGATTTCTGAGGTAATAATGTTTAAAAATTAAAATAGAGCATTATCAAAAGCAGGTCTTCTGAGGTTTAGCAAATTAATAAGTATGCCCACAAACTTCCTTGTTAGTTTCAAACTTTGTAAAATGAATAAAAGTTGGTGGAAATGAGATGAATGGGGTAGACATTTGGAAAAAATAGATATCATGGAAACTGCTAGGTTCAAGACCAATTTAAAAAAGAATTTCACACAGTGAGAATTAACTATTGAAATTTCATAAAATTATAGCCCTTGCAAAAAGATCCCTTTTCTTATTGATCTGTAAGTATGGAAATATCATGGAAAGAAAGTTCAAGTGTAGAGTGCCATTTATATGTTAGGAAAGATGGGTTATTAACTTAGTGAACTAAGTTTTTAAAAAACAAAAATTCCTTACAATCCTATCCATAATGTTATTATTAAGCAGAGTTTAAAAGAATTTAAGGAAAGTAAAGAGCTGTACCAAGAACTAAGCCATAAGATCTTCTTGAAGCTTCCATGTTTAGGCATAGTGAATCTCAGTAATAGAATATCAGAGCAGGGGGAAACTGCTTTACGGTTTACCTGGCGGCACCTAGATATATCTGAGGAATATATTGGAACAAAATCCCAGATATGAACAAGATTTATCATGAATGAAATTATTTTCATTCTTTGAAAAGAAAGGGGACACCATTGAATATCCAAAGTTCCATAGTTGAGAGTCACTTCTCACAGCTGCTTCTTAGTTATACAAGGAATACATTTTACAGTCCTGTGGTATTTCATGTTTTCTGTTTCCAGTTAATAAAATGAGTGTTCTACAGCAATAGAAAAAGAAAATATTAATTTCAAATCTCTAATCAATCAATGTGTGTGTGTGTGTGTGTGTGTATGTGTGTGATGGCTTCAGTCAGGAGTTTGGGGGAAGATGCTGTTGTTTGAAAATTAACTGCATTTCAGAATGAATAATGCTGATCCAGTAAGATTAATGAGGCACTATCCTAGGCATTCAACTTCTGTAATTGATAATGGAGATATATAACTAGTAGAGAAGCATTTTTCAACCTTGGTAGCTTTCAGATGTGTGGACTTCAACCCCCCAGAATTCCCCAGCCCAGAAACACTGGGCTAGAGAAAGCAAGACCTTTCTCTTCTTTCCTACCTACTGAATTTCCGAGGTTCTTCTGCAAGTTTTGTTTCCTCTTTTTTGCTGTCCTGTATTTTTATCCTCATTTCCTTCCCCACACAACATCTGAACTACAAGTTCTAAGATTAATTTTCTCATGAAAATTAGTTTAGTAAATCTGAAACAATGCTAAGCTTGAGCTGATTCCGGCATTACAGTCACCAGGTTACAAGGATTCCTCAGCAGTTTTGACCTGATGGTCTGACCAAAACCTTAAATAGTGTAGCATCCTGTTTCTCACATGGTTAACCAGATGTTCCAACAGAATTTCAGTGCATTTATATAGAAGGAAATGCCCAAGCATTCTTCCATGATTGTACATAATCTCACTTATGTGCTCAAAAATCACTTAAGCTACTATCATCTTCATATTTTAGGGCAGTAAACTCCAGATAACCATGCACTGTAATTAATTATGCATTGTATAAAGGCCTATTTCCTTTTGCCATTGGCAAAGTTTCTCAAAATTCATAGTAAATGGATGATCCTGAATTCTAGTGTTTAAAACTAGTACTTCAGTCTTCTACTTTTTTGACACTTTGCACAATTTTATAAATCTAAAACCTATGTATGCTCAACAACTATACTTGTCAGTCTTGGAGAAAGCAAGGATTGTCTGTGGAAGTGGTAGCCAACTCATATTCAAATACTGCTGCTGAAACATTCCTTTCGCAGTTTCAAAAGTTCAACTGGAATACAATTTCTCTTGACATCAACTTTCAAAACTCCTTCTCTGTATTTGGCAGGGGGTGGAAGATATACATAGTTCTTGACTTAACAACCATTCCTTTAGTGACAATTTCAAAATACAGTAATACTGAAAAAGGTTATGACCAATCCATTCACTTATGACCATTGCAGCATCTCTATTCTCCATGATCAAAATTTGGATGCTCGACAGCCATATATTTACAATGCAATGTCCTAGGGTCACTGATCAGCATTTGAGGCTTTTCCATCCAGCTCCCAACAAGCAAAGTCAATGAAGAAAGTTAGATTTATTTAATCATCACACAATTCACCTAACAACTGCAATGATTCATTTAATAACCATTGCAAAAAAAAAAAAAAAATTGCCNAATAACCATTGCAAAAAAAAAAAAAAAGATTGCCTAATGGCACAAGATTTGTTTAAATTGCACATGGTTCATTTAAAAATTACCTTGCTCAGCAATAGACACTGAAAACTCAGTTGTCATCATAAGAATTATATCTGCTTTTGGGAAATAGTAGGGTGAATACAACTAGTGGTGCAGCTAACTAGGCTGCTGCACAGTTTGAAAGAATAAGGGGATAGTCTGGAACCTGCAGTGAAAGTACCTGACAATAGTGCAGTATGACTGGTTTATGAAGCTCTGGCTTTCAACATCAATCTTAACTCCTTATAACAGCCCTTGAATGTTGGACTATTGAAATAATTTATATTGTTTCAACAACTATAGTACAAACTATACAAAGCTATAGTTTATAAAGTTGCCCTTTGGGGGTATTTTAAATGTTTCCAAAATGAATAAAAATGATAGTAAACAATAAGTTTGCACCAGTTTTTAAAATAAATGGGCAAGAAGTATTTTTGTATAAAACCATAGCTGCTATCTAAGAAAAATGTTTTCCTGATGAAGGTCCATTATCTTTATGCAGACAGAAATCAACAGAAGTAGACTTAATTCATGCAAGAAGAGATTTATTTTCATGCTTTTGCCTGCCACACAGCTGCTAAGAAGGTACAGTTTTTTTTCCCAGTGTGGTTTTGTAAAATTTGTATTCTATTTTTACAATTACTGGTGGAGGAACATTTAAGAACAAATCGGCATATTTTGCAAATGTGTCAAATTATACCCTAAAACAAATAGATGTAACCATAGGAATGTTACCACTACAAAGATTGAAATAGGTATTAAAAATGCTATATTCAAATTATATAATCATGCTTTTTACACAATTAAAAAATATTAAATGCCGTGTTTCTCCCAAAATAAGACCAGGTCTTACTTTCTTTTGGACCCCAAAAGAAGCACTAGAGTTTATTTTTTGAGGGTGTCTTTTTTTTCTCCATATACAGGAGAAAAAAAACTACTTCAGCTTGCTCAGGGCAGGACAGGATGCTGTGCTATGTGCTAGTGCCACTGCCATGAGACAGGAGTAAAGTTGCCCCACATACTCTGCACTAGCTTTACTCAGGGCCCCCACAGCCAGGCCCGCACATGCCAGTGGCTCCAGCAACCCCATCCAGCAAACTCCTGCATGGCTGCTGGCCTACTTCTGCTTGCTTGCGGCTTGCAGCAGACCAGGAGGTGAGCGACGAGCTGGAATCATGGCCACAAGGTGAGGCAGGGCAAGGGAGCTGCCCCTACGCCCCCAACACTGGCTTACCTCAGGGCCCCCACACCTGCCTCATGGCCACAGCATCATCACATCACATCACTCAGCCTCCTCCATGAGCAAGCAAAAGTGGACCAGCAACCATGTGGGCTTCTGCTGCACATAAGTGCTGCTGCTGCTGCCACAAGACAGGTGTCAGGGCATGGATGGCCTAGCTGCAGAGGGCCTGAGGTAAGTTGGTGCATGTGGAGTAGCTCCACTATCCTCCTGCCTCATGACCGTGGCACCACAAGCAACCAAAGGGAATGGGTGGCCAGCCAACCACATAAACTCTTAAATAGAGTGTCAGCATTCCAGGAAAACAAACTCCAACACCAAAACTCTGAGACAGGCATTTTCTCAAAGTTCCATTTTATTAGAATTGTCATACTGGCACATCTGGGAAAACCCGAATCTAAGAATTCCAGGTTTTCCTCCAATAATTAAAAATCACAAAATCCATCCCCTGCACCCATCACTTCATCGCATGGTCCAACTTGAGACATCCCTTAAATCACTCCTCCTTCAGATGCAGGAATAGCATGACCTTGACTATAAAGAAAAATGTTATTATGTTTAACTACAACACTCTACAAAATCCCTCCTCCTAATTTCCCAGGCACAGGAATGTGGCAGTGTGGAAGTTTCTGGTGCTAATATGGCTTCCAAAGCTGACATAAAACTTATTTTGAGGCTTATATTAGCACATGCTTTAAAAACATGACAGGGTTTATTTTCAGGATAGGTCTTATTTTTGGGAAAACACTGATGCTTTATGCAAATTAGCCCAATATAGCATCCTTTTTATAATGTATACAATAAACTTTCATTTTCTTTTATATTCCATTCAGAAATATGCTAGGTAATAAACTAATGCTGTAATCATACACATTATTTAAAACTAGATCCAATGGAATTAAAATAGCTTCATCTCAGATAAAATATAGGACTGCAGCCTAATCGTCAAAGCCTATATATATTGACTCCACCATGACTTTTTTCCTGGTAAAAGTTAATAATGCAGTGTATTATTGTTAGTCATGTACCACTGAGTCCTTTTTGGACCACTAGAGATTACATATGTAGATTTTCCCCATAAAATGAAGTACATGAAATACAACATGGACAGATATATAAGTATGGTTAGACATAACTATATATTCAATTCTTCTTAAGAAGTACATCAAGAGTACTTAAAACAAAGATACATTTTCAAAAAAGTTATTTTCTCTAATGAGCAGGAGACCCTATATAATTTCAGACAGGCAGCTGTCTAGTCTTTTTTTTTTTAATCTCCAGAGATGAAGCATCTACAACTTCTGAATGCGAGCTATTCCATTAGTTAATTGTCCTTGCTGTTAGGAAGTTTCTTCTAGGTTGCTTCTCCCCTTGAGTAGTTTCCATTCATTGTTTCTTGTCTTGCCTTCCGGTGCTTTGGAAAATAAGTTGATCTCCTCTTCTTTGTGCCAGCCCCTCAAATACTAATTACAACTCAATATGTCATTAGGTTTGTAAAGGTTTGAAAGCAGAGTTTATTATTTTATTATGTGAAGCATAATTTTTTGAGTTTAATACCATACCAGCATGACTATTCTTGTTTAGAAATGCTAAAAAGAAGTCCTGTAGGACATATAAATAACACAAAGAAATAACAGTTTTTTAAAAAATATCTATAATGTTTTATAAACAGTGATACTTTACATAGATTACTAATCTTATGATCATAGGTCATAAGAGCATTAGCATTCATATGACAATTTTCAAATTTGAAATGCTCCATTTTATACATGAAACAGTTTTATTTTGAAACAGCAGTTTTGCATTTGAAACAGGCTCTTTTGATAAGTTTTAAACTGTACTGGTACTGCACAAAACACTTCTAAAGCAGCAAAAATAATGGTTTCAAATGTAAAATAATAATTTCAAATTCAACAGAGGAATTTCAAATTCAAACAATTCACACTGGGGCTACCCAGTAACCACAACCACTGGCATCTATAAAGATCCTTTAACCCACTAAATTTATGTCTTAAGAAATATTTAATTGAAAGAATTAAAAAGTTAGTGTGCTTTAGGGTAGAGCACTGGTATGTGTTTATTTTAATATGCTCCAATGCATTTCTTAGAAAATAAAAACAGTAAATAACTGTGCTTTATAGGAGGTATTCCTACCTGGCAATAAAAAGAACAAACGTAATTTTGGAACACCAGATTATCAATTTACTCACTCTGGATAGATCTTTACTAAATTTCTAAATGGTTTCTTTGCAGGGATCTCCAATGGGTCTTATACAGAATTTCATCTATTTTCTCAGACCTGACTCAAGTATTTCTTTCTATTATCACTTTAGATATTCTCATGGGAGAATTTTTGCTTTTTTGCATTAGGCCTTTAGTTACTTGATGCAGCAATCACTTGTGCTGTTTATATATATTCTAGCTAGACAATACCCTATTGTTGAATGTTGAAGATACAGCATTCCAGATTCCAGGTAGTCCTTGATTTACAAACATAATTGGAACCAGATTATCTGTTGCTAACTTGTTAAAAAGATTTACACCCAATTTAATAATCTTTTCTGCCATAGTTGATAAGTGAATCACTGAAATTGTTGAGAGAATCATGTGGTTATTAAGTAAATTTGGCTTTCACTGTTGATTTTGCTTGTCAGAAGCTAGCTGGAAAAGTCATAAACAGCATTCACATGATCTCAGGACATGGCAATTACAGTAAAAACATGACAGTTGACAAATGCTCAAATTTTGATTATGTGACCATGGGGATGCTGTGATGGTTATAAGGGTAAGAACTGATTTCAGTGCTGCTCTAGCTTCAAATGATCACTAAATGAATGGGCAGAAGTCAAGGACCACCTGTAAGTGCTTTCCACCCAACCTCTAGAACAATTTAAAAGACTTCTTCCCTTTCTTACAAAATCTGCAATAAACCACCCCTTCATTAAATTACCCTTTTAGTGAAGGATGGGGGGTAGGTATAAAAGCACTTGACTGGTTAGACTTCCATCTGTGATGGTTAGCAAGATGACTTCCCCTAACTTCCCCAACTTCCAAAAACAGATGTGGAGTAGTGCTAATGAAGTCTGCTTTAAGGCTAAGGCCTCATACACCTGCTTGTGAATCAGACGTGTTAATGGAAATCAACTTGCCTCAGATAATTAGATCTTAATTGGAGGCTGATACTTCGTGTGCATTGTGGGGGAGAAACATACCACTCTAACCCACACAATACAGAGGCCTGTTTCATTATTAGGAATGTGGGGAAGGTGTTAATAAGCTCTTCCTTCTTTGAGGTAGAGAAGGTAACACCTCTTCCTTGCTTTCCCTTCACAAAAGCTCTGCTGTTCAACTTTGCTTATTACTGCTAAGTGTAACTGACCCAATTTGAGTTAAATAAGAGTGCTTCTCAAAGTGATTTAAACAAAGTATTCATTTGTTATTTAAGAACTGATTTTACACATGCAATGGTTTGACAAAATAGCAGGGTAGGATTGCCATTAGAGATGGAATTTGCCCCCTAAAATTATTTTTAAAGCTGAGGAATATATGATCAACATTCCTATGTTGTCTCTTTGGGCTCTAAGCTTATATTATGATTAATTGCATGGCTTCCAATGAGAAATATAGTTTGTTGAGGTGGTGAGAATCCCTATTATTGCCTCACTGACTTTTTTTTCACAAGGAAGGATCCCCCAAAAGAGGGATTTGCCACTCAACATCACAGCTTTCCACAGTTTCCCCGAAAATAAGACCTAGCATGAGTTTTTGGGATGCTTATAATATAAGCCCTGCCTCAAAATAAGCCCTGTTTAAGATCATCAGACAGACACATTTAGTACCGTATTCCCCCGAAAATAATATCCCATCAGAAAATAAGCCCTAATGTGTCTTTTGTAGCAAAAATTAATATAAGACCCAGTCCTATTGGGGGGGAAACAGGATATGTAGAAAAGCTAAGAGAAATGAGGCATACCTATATGTTGCTTTATTCTCCAAAGTTGCATGTTTAGCTTTTTCATTTCTGTTTTTCCTTAGTAATCAATGAATTGGAGCCTACATCTGTTAATATATTTATTTCACAAAAACGAAACCTGCATTACAGTTCCATTTATTTTGCAATGTTTGATTTTACATTTGTATCTCCTCCTGCTGAAAAAAAATATATAGACCCATTTATTGACCTGAATTGAATCTATAAATCCTGTTTTATTCCCAGACAGAGTAACTATTGAGGCAGAACAAGAATTTGTCAAGAATCTACACTGGTCCACAGCAAATTACACCATCATTAAAACATCCACAGGAAAAAAGAATAACAAAACTTCTATGATATGGTATATAGGAAATAATAATAATGGCATCAGCAATTTTAAACAACAAAGTTTAATATCTAGCATCCAGTTCTAAGTGCATCTACTTGATCAACAAATGTTGTTCAAAAGATCTATCTTCCGTATCGTCTGAATAAAGATCACAAGGGCAGTCTAACTTTAGCCAGAATGTAGCTCCATATATTCTTAAAAAGAAATACCTCCAAATCTTAGGTATTCTTGCTAAGGACTGAATGTGAACTCCTTGTTTGGTTATAATTTCAGCTTGCTTCACTCCCATTCAGATCTCTGCGCCTCCACATATCAGGGCATATTATCAAGGCTATACTGAGGAAGGCTAGGTGTGGAAATGTGAAGTTTTGAGCATCAAAACTGAGCTGGGTACCACATTGCAGTCTGAAGAATGACTTTCATGTAAGTATTAAACAGTAGGAGACAGCAGCCCTTAGGAACCTCACAAGAAAACAGCCACTAAGATGATTTCTCCTCCCCTAAGCCCTGAAAGAAAAAAAGGATAGTTAATGCTTGTAATCCTCAGTCCAAATACTGGAGTTGGAAAATTACTAATTACAGGTATTAAATGCTATGGTGGTAAAAGCTTTCCTTACAGTGTTCTTTGACTATCAAAACGAAGCTGGCTTTGACTAAAAAAAACATGGGTATTTTCATAAAGAGTTGTATTATAACTCAGAGGAATTGAGTTTGTAATGAAACATAATTTGCTAAGGTACAACAATGTCTTCCCAACACCCAGATCACAGACAGGTACCAGTCTCAGCCTGTTGGGAACTGAACCACACAAGTGGTAAGTGAGCAATGCAAACCTTTATTTGAGCATATAGGGAGCAAGGTTGCACATGGAAAGGTCCCCTTTCCCCACCACCACTGCTGCTGCTGGTATCGATTAAAAGTTTATTAGCTGCATCTAAATGTAATATGTAGTCTGTCTCCCTGTGCTTCTTCTATAGCAGCATTTCCCAAATCAGTTGGGAATTTGGTAAAGACTCACAAACTCCTAAGGAACATAGACAATACTAAACAACTTTTAATTTATTCTGGTTTGTATGCCATTTTTGTCTGAAAACTTTCCAACAGCTTATTTATTTATTTAACAGCTTATTTTGTCCTAAAACAGTTCCTTTGCAAAACCTGGTTCTGAAAAACTTTTGTGGTATGTAGAGCAAAAACAAAATAAAACAATCCCTCCACAAAGCTTTGGCCAGATGGTGTGAAAGCGATAACCCAGCTTTTGAAGAGGTTGTGGCAAAGAGGCCTTGACAGAAACTGATTCTAAATTTTGAAAAGAGAATAGATTCCACAACAGTCACATAAAAAAAAAATATTCTAAATTGAAATGCATGGGTAATTACAATAAGGATGAAATAAAAGTTCTGCACTTTAATAGTGTGATGAGGTTGCATATACAATCCATATGTATAATTGCACATATACATGTCTTCTCATACACTCACCTGTATTCAGAGCTCAGTTTAACTCAGCAGTATTTTCTGTTCTCTGAACATGTTAGTAGATTCATATGTCCACTATGAATGCAATTAGACCTAATGTAGTTTAAAGTTTAACAATAGCAATAGCACTTAGACTTATGTACTGCTTTGCAGTGCTTTACAGCCCTCTCTAAGCAGTTTACAGCCGTTTACAATTTACATATTGCCCCAGCAATCTGGATCCTCATTTTACCTACCTTGGAAGAATGGGAGTCTGAGTCAACCTTGAGCCTGGTGAGATTTGAACTCCCAAATTGCAGGCCGCCAGCAGTCAGCAGAAGTAGCCTGCAGTACAGCATTCTAACCACTGCACCACCATAGATTAACTAGCACATTACCTTTATATATTTATTTTCCATTATTCAAACTCCACTTTTCTCAAAGCAAAACATTTAAAGTGGCAAAGAAAACTAAGATTACAATCTCACACATGCTGGAAATAAAAGGAATCCCTGCGGAACTCTACTAGTCATTGCCAATGACGGGGGTGATGCTTATTTCTGTTTCAAAGTTCCACAGTCATGTGGCCAGCAAAATTTCATGGAGCTCTGTTACCTTCCCCCCAAAGTGGTACCTTTTTATCTACTCACACTTGCATGTTTTCGAACTGCTAGGTTGGCAGGACCTGGGGCTAGGATGGGAATTCGCCCTATCAGATGGCCCTTGAGTCTCGAACCTGGGCTACCAGCTTTCCAGCTGACAAGCCCAACGTTTTAATCACTGAGCCACTGCATTGCCATTCTGGAAAAAGCAGGACTGAATTCAGCAAGACCTATTTCTAGTTATAATTTTTTTTCAGAAAATATATAAGCCAATTAAAATAATGCCAATAAAATTATTTGATAAAGACAGGACTATCAAAAGGCAGGAATATACTGTCAAAAAAACAACCCAATGCTTCAATTGTTTCTCCAATTCTGAGAACCATACTTAAATAAGATTTCAGACAAATTGGAATAGGTTTAGGGAAGATCAAAAAATATGATCCAACAACTAGAAATCAAGTCCTATGAAAAAAAAAATTGAGGCAACTGTTTAAATAACTCCTTCTTGCTAAAAAGTTTGTGCTGACCAACTGGCCAAAATATCATTTTTTTCTTGTTTATTATTCAAAGACAATTCTTTCTTGCTTAAAAGCTTGTGCTGACCAACTGACATTCATCTTCACCTGCATCTTCAACAAATCACTAGAGATGTGCTAGTTCCTTCTTGCTTCAAATGCTCTTCCCAGTGTCGGAGAAACCTTTCATCAAGGAACTGAATGACTTCAGACTGGTTGTTCTAACATCTATAGCTATGAAAACCTTTGAAAGGCTAGTACTGGCCCGCCTGAAAACCAGTGGTGGTATTCTACTGGTTAGGCCTGGTTTGAGCAAACTGGTAGAAAAAATGTTACAGTTTGGCTGAACCAGTAGTAAGAAAAACAGCTACCGGTTCAGCTGAACCGATATTTCTTTTTTCTTTTTCCTCCCAACAACCAGCTGTTTTGTTTAGTTAGAAGAATATCTAAAATGATGGTATTGAATGCTGAGTTGGAGTCTATAAAGAGGACCTTTGTATAGGTCTTTAGGGATTCAAGGTGTTGTAGGATGTAGTGCAGAGTTATATTAACAACATCATCTATCAATCTATTTTCTCAATAGGAAAATTGCAAGAGGTCTAACAGTGGATCCATAATGATTTTCAGCAGGGATGGGATGCAAATATTTGTATTACCAGTTCTGTGGGCATGGCTAGATGGGCATAGCTATGTGACTGGATGGGGGTAGTTTTTTGTGTGTGCAGCGCCTCCCCACCCTGTTCCATTTTTTTTTTCCTCCTAGGGTTCAGGGAAGCCTCCTTGGAGACCATTTTTGCTCCCAGGAGGCTTCCCTGAAGCCCAGGAGATCAAAAATGGAGCATTCATCCATTTTTTTGCCAACTGGGCCTCAGGAAAGCCTCCTGGGCAAAGCAGTAAGCCAATGAGGGGGATCCTAGCACAGCTGATCATCGAAACAGCTCTAATAGGAAGAGCAGTTAGAGAGCAACACCAAAGATATGTAGGTTACTCTTCATTGAAAGGGGCATGGCTTAAAAGCTTATTCCCATTCTAACAGTAGGAAATAATGTAGCTCAGAATTGAACTGTTGAATTGTTTGAGTTTGATTGTAATCATACGTATGTTTCATTACCATGCTAGGTAACATTATCAATGCATGGGAAAGTAGAGTTTGTTGGAAATGTATATGGAATTGTTTGCTTTACTCAACATCCCAAATGAATGATTCTTTTATTTTATTCATCTGAGCAGCCTTTCTGCAATGTTTGGCTTATTTGGTTACAGGGATGAGTCATGATAGTAGCTATGATGCTGTGGACTCTGAAAAATGCAGAGGAGCATGGCTTCAGTTGTTGCTGTGTATTCCTCCATAAAACCTTGGAAATCCTGAGACCCTGATGAGGATAATGAAGATAAAGGCCCTCCAAAGGAAGAATGAAGGGAATGAAGGTGGTGGTTATTTCTATGCAATGATATCTGCTGCCGTATGTCTGTCACAGATGTGATACATGTAAAAAAGGAGGCAGGGCTTCATTAGCCTAAATGTGGTCACCACAAAGACTTTTTTCACCCCACCTGTGGATCCTCTGGGAGAAACAGTCATTTTAATCAATACCTGCACATCCCTTCCTCTCAATTTAGAAACAGGTTATTAGGAAACCAACATCCATATTAACGGGTATGTGAAAATCTGTTCTGTTCCAAAGCAACTAACTGTGGTTGAATATGTTCTGTATTTTACATACATACAGAAAGAAAAAGAATAAAGGGGGGGAATAAATTACAGTTCTGATTCTCCAATTTATGTAATGGTTATTGTTCTTTTCTTTGGTGTTTCTTATGGCTAGAATTCTTTGTTGGAATCTGCATGACAATTTTGACACTCTACACATTGTGAGATGCTTCTCCACCAATGGAGGCACATTTTACAAATTTTTGCAAATTTTCAGTGCCAGTTATAAATTGACATGCTGCTGCCTCAAAAGTCTTCACAGTAGGCAATGATTTCCATAACACGTTCCATGTGATAATTGTGCCAGCAGTTAAAAAATGACAACATATATCTGTGCACATTCATCATAAAAATGCTAAAGAACATGGAATGATGCAAGATCAGAGGCTTGGGGAGAATTAAGCTTGGCAGAAGTGTACCAGAAACCTTCCCTTTATGTCTTCCCCATCTCAAAGAAAACCCAACCTTCCAACATGGAATTAACCAAGATGCAGAAGCCAGAAAAGTTTCATTTGACCAATCTGATCCGCAAGAACATAACCTAATTCAGCAAAGAGGATATATTTTTCTAAATCATGTGACAAGAAATCAAACTCCACCACAGCTGTTGCACAATGACTTACAATTACTCACTCCTCACTTTCCAGGACAAGCTTTCCAGTGAGGGCAAAATGCATGAGTCAAGAAAGTTTATAAAGAGGAGGAGGAGGAACAGAGAGAGATGGGGAGAAAAAGCAACCTACCATCCCAGCTCAGAACACTGGAAACCTTTTAAAAAAAGACTCTTAAGCAAACCTGAATGCAATATGTAAATTACCTTCCTTTTGCTCTTTTTTTCCAGTGCTTGGTTGAAGATCTGTCTCTTCCCAGACCATAGTCAGCTAAAACTTGCTGTCCCTCATTGCCAACTTCAATTTTGCCTCGCTGGTCTCTGTTTCAAGCCACTTCTGTTTGGTGTTGTCCTGTTTATGTATGTGATAAGAGAAAAAGGGTGTTGTTTCCTTCAGCTTTGTTGTCCTCTTTCTGGCATATTACCAGCTGACAACATATTTTACTGGCCAATTCTACAGCACAAATGGAGAAAATGTCTGTTTCAGTCTTGTATATCTGTACCATTGTAAAGGAAATCAATTTATTCATTTAGTTCAATAGAGCATGCAAAATAATATGCATTTTTAACACTGTGAAAAGGATTTTGGTTTGGTCGAATGCACTTACAAGACAGTCCTTTCAGTGTAGGGCCTGTTGGTTGCTAGAATCATGGTGAAATTTTTTTTTTGGCTCTAGCTTTATAAACTGCTATGCAGATCCTTCTGCCTGGACAGTTCTTTTGCTTATGGTTCTAATTTGGGGCACTCTTTAGAGCTAAGAAGAAAATTTGATATGATTTCAAATTTCAAATTTGAAATTTATAACATTCACATCCAGCATTCTAGGTATCCCTTTTACTTGTGGTCTGTGTCTTTGTATGTCTTCATAACAAAGATTTTTGTGGGCACTTCTTCATGCCTATCTGTACACTTTGCTATAAATTGTTAAAGCCCATGTCCCACTGCACCAATGGATGCAAAGAGGATGTAAAATGTTAAAAAAAGGTTGCCATCTGTTGGAAAATGCGATGCATCCGTTGTGTACTCACTGCATACGTGTTTCATACGCTCTATCCCTCCAGCATCCGTCCACTGAGATTTCATCTGCCCAAGAAGTTTTGAGCTACACAAAACTTTGTGAACAGATGACCTTTCTGCCATGTACGATGTAAATCCGTGACATCCGAGCAACAAACGTTCTATGTCCTTTTATCATCCGTTAAACGTCCGCTGTATCGTCTCTGCATCCCCTGGACATCCTCGCAACTCACATCTGTTGCAGCTGAAAACGGAAAGAGGGAGGAAACAAAAGGCACACGGAACGTCTACACAGCATTAGTAGCTCGGAAATAGAAAGGATGCGCAGTGAACGGTTTGCATCCGATATACATCCACTAGGCTTCCTATGAACATCCGTTTAATATCCCCGCTACATACTACCCACGTCTGTTCTTTTCCATTCTTTTCCGTTCTGTTTATGCAAATTTTTGCCACTTTTTGGAGCGGATGACAATGGATGGAGCCATCCCTGAAATTTTGCTCATCCACTGTGTCCTTTATGCATATGTTTTGCGTCCGTCGGCCAGTGGGACAGGGCCTTAATTTCCAGTCCATTGACAGCAATGGGTTTCACTCCATGTACCTTCTCCAATTGGTCATTTTGTATCAAATTTTTGCATTCCAAAATGATTAAAAAAAAAAAACCTGTTCTTGAGTTGTGGCTATGTTTAACTAGAATCCATAACACATTCCCAAGAATATAGCCCCTTTTTTTGTGTCTAATTTTTTACTGAAACCTTCAAAAAAGATAAAAACAAATACACATTAATATAAAGTAAAGATGAAAAAATGAAAAAAATAAAAGAAAGAACAAAAGATGCAAAAAAAGAAAAAAAGTTGAAAAAATAGAAAGAAAAAAAGAAAAATACAAAGAAGTGGCTTCTGATATTCTTCATAGCAGTTATATCTAAAGTTATATCATATTTTCCTTTCTGTAAATTTTCCTGATTAATAATCAAAGCCATAAATCACAAATTCATTCCAGTTTATCCATTAGTCCTAAAAGGAAAAATTCTGACTTCAGTTAAATACAAACATTAAAATTTTCTGTATTATACTGAATCCATTTTTTTTAGTTTTTTAATATGTTCACCAATCATATTAAAATATATCTTCATCTTGGTCTTATTTCCAACATACATTTGAAGAGTCTTTATACATTCTACATCATTTCTCTGCCAATCCATTAGTATGTCATCTTATTTTTAAAGAAATCACTTTATGATCATATATTTCATTTTTTAAATTACTTCTTCCTCTGTTTGAAATTTCAACAAAATATTATATAATTTAATAATCATATATTCAGCATCACTATACAGGTGTATTTCAAATTTTGCCTTATTTTGCTTCATGTCATATTTTTGTTTTGTACTTTTTGAATCTTTCTGATATCACTAAATGGAACAAACATTTCTGCTATTAACTGGACTCTTAAATTCTCATGATGTTTTTCCAACCTTCCATATATTGTTCTTGTTTGCTCTTTTCTTCTATTATATATTTCTTGAGCTGAGATCCATAAGGTGTCTATGAGTACCGTTGATTTTCAGGATTTCTAATAAAATGGTCAATCCACATTAATTTAACTTTCCTGAAACATAAATATCCATGCCACCCAAATCTTTAGTTCTTGTCTCTCTAAAAGTTTCTTGTTTCTCAGCAACATCCACTCTTTATTCAGAACAAACAACAAGCAGCAAAATACAATTTCAAATCCCCTATATTCCATCCTCTCTTTTCTTTTGCATCTTTTAACATCTTTATATTTCCCTTGTCATATAAACATAAATATAACTTTTTGCCATTGTTTAAAATGTACATCAGTTTTCATAACAGGTATTGTCTGAAACAAAACCTTATTATTGGCATTACATTCATTATTATAAGGAATCTTTCTAACAATGACAATAATGACAACGACAATATTTTCTCCTTAATTTCATTCCATGCCTTAACTTAATTATTTTTAAATGACATATACTTTGTATTTAACTTTTTTCTTAATCTTCAAACCAGTTTTCTCCATCAATTCTACTTGATCTTCTAATTTCATATTTTCTTAATATCTTTTTCTTCTGATTATTAATCTAAAATCTGTCAACATACCAAGGTCCTTTAATTTCCCATTAGTTTTTCTATTTGTTCTAATGGATTTTCAGAATTAACATCAAATCACCAAATGATTTTAACTTGTTTCTTTTTAAATCTCTTTTCCCATAATTCTCTTATCTTCTCTCTGCACTAAAAAGAAAAATGACGTCCTTGTCTTGTCCCTTTTTTTGAATCTCACACGTTTTTGCTAATTCTCCATTAATTATTTGTACTTTGGGAGATTTGTCTTACCCAAGGCAACACACTGAAGAGAATTTCAGACTGGCCACTACACATACTAACTTTTCCCAAATTTTGATTTAACTTCTAATTATAAATGGAAAATAAATAGGGCAAATGCTCCTCAGAAAAGAAAAAATATTGCATTATTTGAATAATAATAATAATAATTTAAAATATCAGGATAAATTAACAAGGTTTTTAAAATTATTTAATGGATAATTTGGAGTTTGTTCCTGCATGGATATATAAAATTATGATTCAAAAGAATATACTTATTTTTCTGACATACAGATCTTTTTTAAGAATAATTATGATCTGAATATTTAAGACTTTGGCTAAAATGTTTATAAAATGGAAATTTTACCAAATACTTTTTCAGACCTCAATCCAATGACTTAAACTTTTAAAATAAAAAATAATAATTTAGGTGGAGATTGAATGGGATATTGTCACAAAAAGAAATGATATGAAGGATTGTTAAAAAAAAGTTAAAGGAATTTTTTGAGAATAATCTTAATAAAAGTACAGAAATAAGGATGGTTTGGGATGCAATTAAAGCTTTTTTTTTTTTGAGGGAATAATTTGTATTCAAGAGTGAATTTAAGACAAGAAAGAAAATGCAAATGATTTTGGATGAGATTTTAAAAAGGAAGAAAAATTTTAAAAATACCCAGGGATGACAAATATTACTCACCAAATTAAGTTTTTACAGATGCAATTGCAATCTATATTAACAGTGAGAGAGGTAAAAATAAAGATGAGCTACATAAAACAAAGAAATGAACTTGCAAATAAACAAATTGCAAAAAGAAAAAGAAAGTTCTACTGAACTTACCAGAAAGAAATATATACTGCAATAATAGATAATGTAAATATGCAAAAAGTGTTTCTGTTATATTGCTTATGTATACAAAGGCCAAGAAATTTCCTCAGAAAAAGTGGGTGATATCTGCAGGAAGGATTTACTGTAGTTCACAAAGAATCAGAGATCAATTTTGAATTGATCTTTAACACTAAAGAATTGTGAAACTGCCAGATGGGTTGCTAACCTCTTACAAAAAATGTTTTGAGAGTTAGGGTAAAGATAGGCTGTTACAACTTTTCCAACAAATATGAATATTATCCTATAGAATAGAAAGATTCCTGATAGTTGGAAAGAGGCTAATATAATATTAATACCTAAAGAGGGACAAGATTTGATTTAATGAGAAACTATTTACAAGGCAGTCTCTGAGATTTGGACACAATTGAATAGAATAAGAAGAAAGGCGAATATATTTTATTAAAATAATGTTTATTATGTAAACTGTTTATTATGACTTTGGATGATAGGTTGAAGATAAGTTTACAGGATTTTATTCATGAATATCAATACTTTTTTTTAACTTAAAAGACTACTATAAGTAAATAGAAATGATTTGATTATTTTGAAATAACTGTAGAAACATAATGAAAAACAAGGAGCATTGAATTTGATATTCTTAGATGAAGAGAAGGTCTTTGACAATTTGAATTTGATCCCCCCCCCCCCCCCCCCCCNNNCCCCCCCCCCCCCCCAGTTCTGGGACATATGAGCCTTAACTTTATCAAATGGCTGGTTTCTGATCATCAAACTGTTGTATGAAGTGTAATTTTCTGATAGGGTACACCATTGACAGCAAAAGACTCCATGGTTTTCCTCTCGCCTCATGGTGGTCCATGTATGCAACTTGGACTCTCTGATATTTATATTATTTTATGCAAGCATTTCTATTAATAATTTAAAACAAAAATACCTAAAATAAAATCCTACCTTTTTTTGCAAAAACACAAAGAATAAAAGGGAAACAACAGCAAAAGATGGACATAAAAATGTGAATATACTGCTTTGCATGAATAGAGTAGAGAAGTAATCCTCATGCTTTAAATCAGGTTGTAACCCATCTCCTAGCTGTGACTGGTATATTACTCAATTGTAAATGGCTACTTTCTGGTGTTTCCTCTCCATTGGATTTACACTAGGCAAATTTCCACAAAAATATTTCCTACATTTGCTTTCAAATGTAGAAATATCCTCTGTACAGTAGAATGAATGACTTCTGTAACAAAGATAAAATGTTTTTAAAAAGAGAGAGATAAGGTTATCATGTTATATAGGTAGTCCCTGAGTAGTTCCCTTTTTAGCAATTGTTTATATTTATGATTATGCTAACGAAGTAGCTTTTTGACCAGTTCTTGAACTTTAGGCCATTGCAGGCTCCACACCATTTGCCATATGATCACCATTTGCAAACCTCACAAACAGCTTTCAACAACCATATCACTTAATTGCAGTCATTAAGTGAGTCTTAATTGCAGTCATTTAGTAAGAACTATCTGTATCCACCAATCCATGCGAGAATATGCCACAGCTTCCTGGGGATAAAATTGTATATAATATACTGTTTCTAGGCTCCAGTTGTTATAAAAGATAAATTAGAAATATTCTCCATATTGAAGAGAGGGAATGGAAGAAGCAAAAGCAGAAGCTGAAACAACCATCTCTCTGGAGTAGAATAAATAAGTCCTGAGATCTCTTCCAATGTGATATTGTGATCTCACAAGCTATGTTTGCTACTTTTCCAATTATATCTTCCAATTATATTTTAACTACAATTTCCAAATAGATAATGGGAGAGTGTTTTCAAGCCTTTGGGAACTGCAGGGACAAGGGCAATCTATGCCAACAGCTTCTAATACCTTTTATCTCCCCTGGCTTTTTCCATTGCCAAGGCGAAGAGTTTGGCTTCATCTTAGTTGCTAATTGGTTTAGGAACTTCAAGATGAAGGAACTATTGCTCCATACTTGCAAGGGGACTGGATTTTATGTAGTTTTTGAATTCTTCACTTCCAGTATCCCTTGGACAAATTAGAAAGACCAATCTGAGTCACAGGTGTAGCATTGTTGTAAGAGAGAATCTGAAAAAAAATCCAGGTTCCCTCAGGAGACTTTAAAGG
The DNA here is from genome assembly GCA_004320025.1 of Laticauda laticaudata. Lineage (NCBI taxonomy): Eukaryota > Metazoa > Chordata > Lepidosauria > Squamata > Elapidae > Laticauda > Laticauda laticaudata. Next base: position 29,697 of record BHFT01078346.1, read on the forward strand.
TTCATGGCTGCAATGAAATTATGGCTTAGCATAAATGCATACTGTATGAGAAAAAAAAAACATCATTAAGTAAATCTGTGGAGTCCTTGGTGCTCTCAGGTCATCCTGAGCTTCAGATATATCCTTCTGTTGAGTAAATCTTGGTTAGCTTAGTACAATGGTGAACATAGCTATGTTACTGTCTTCCTCACTGTATCTGAAAGGTGAGCATTATAATATAATAACAGGAATTAACATTCTTTTAGTAGCTTTATAAAAGACGGAAAATTGGCAGGCCAAATATTGAATGAACTGTGATGACCATATCCTGCTAAGCCATAAATCAGACTGACAAATGACATTGGCTGGGTTTGTATAGTTTGAACTGTAGAAAAAAATAATTCATCTATGAGTGCACTATGGGAGTTCTATTATGAATGAAAATGATAATTGGAGCCCATAGATTAAATAGAATGAGTCTTGTTATTCTGTTATGACTTTGATACCATTTAAAAATGTTTTAACTTATAGGAGGTGGTTATGGTTATTCCCAAAGACTTTTTCATGGGGTTACGATAGCAAGAATTAAAACAAATTCGTCAGCTTTGTATTTTAACATCCTTGATAAGGGAGGGAAGCAATATGATGGAATATGGAAGAGAGGGATACCCAGATCTTGGATCAGCCTTGCTCAAGGTGCCTTCTCCAGTTTGAAAAGCCAGAAATAAATGGGCAGATTATTAAGGGAATTGTACATTTTATCTTGAAGAAGAGTGGAGTGAGATTGCTTTGTTACTAAAGCCCAACACAGAGAGGTGGGATTCAATTTTTTTAACAACCGCTTCTGTGGGTGTGGTTAGTTGGTGGGTGTGGCATGGTGGTCATGTTATTGGCTGGGTATGGCCAACTCAATATCACTCACATCGAGGCATGCATCTCCTTGTCTCAAGACTGTGGGGATGCTGTAACAGTCATACGTGTGAAAAATGGTCATAAGTCACTTTTTTCAGTGCCATTGTAATTTTGAATGGTCACTCCACACCAGCAAAGTACCAGCAAAGGAGGGGAAAAAACTCCAGAGAAGTTCCTGAGACAGGAAGTCTAGTCCTGCCAAGAATGTAATAATGGAGAGGCAGTTTCTGTAAGCAACACCAGTATGTTTCCTTCCTGCCTTCCTTACAAACTTCTAACAAACTGCTTAGACTATTAACAACTGGTTCTAGCGAATAGGTGCGAACTGGTAGAATCCCACCCCTGCCAACACATCCTGGAGAATATCCCTGTCCACCTCACCCCACATCCTGCAGGAGGGAACACCTGAGCAACCACTATGTTATTCTTGATTTTCTCTCCACATATCATTTCCTTGGCCTTCTGGGAGAATGTGTGGCTTGTGTCATGGGACTCCAAGGCTCTCATACTGCACAGCCTTTGTTTCAGAGAAGCACCCTTTCTTATAAGAAACCAGATTCAAAGCTCTGCAGAGAAATTGCACTTTCTGTCTCTTTCTAGCCTCTTCACCTATCAAAACACTAAGTAAAAAAATGCTTTCTCTACTCCCACAATTTCCTGTCCACATAAAGGAAGGCATGAGTCAAACCTGAAATGTGCGATGTTTAACCACAGTTTTAACCTGCTGTGTCATGTGAACCAGTGGAAATAATTTTAAAGTTAGTTTTATTAAAGAAAATACATCATATTAAGAACGCAATTATGTAGATTTTTAAAAAACCCTAGATCAGCTAATGGTATAATGACTTAAAACACATAAAATAAGTCCTTGTAGGAAATGACCAAATTGAATCTGAAGGAGAGATCAAACATGTCATCAGTCATGAGTCTCTTTGCACCCATAAATGATCTAAGTCCATCCTACCCTGAATTCCTGTAATTCTTTATCTAGTGCCATTTGCTTTGACCGTTAGTGGTTTCAAATTCTTGTAGAGAGCTTAAACTTATAATAAAAATCTTTACACTCATTTGAGTGTACACTCCTGATTTCTCTAATGCTTGACATAATCTGAACTTCTCTTCATCAAAATTTTTCACAGATTCTGGAATACCCAATTTGTGGCTTCATATTCCAGAGCTGCAGGAATAGTGGATGAGCCAGACCTTTGCTCTACCACTGTGGGAACCTGTGGCACACATGCTACTGATGGCACCCAGAGTCCTCTCTGTGGGCAAGCATGCCATTGCCCTAGCTCAACTCCACCGTGCATGCGTGTACACCTCCCACTGGCTAGCTGGTCTTTGGGCTTCTGCTGTGCATGTGCAGGGGTGGGGTGCACGGGGCAGGGCAAATACACGGGATGCACATGCACACTTTTGGCACTTGATGCAAAAAGGTTCACCATCATTGCTCTATCAGCAAATGCCAAGACAGTATTGAAGATGAAATCAAGAATCTTGCAACCAATATTCAACAAATGATTCAACAAATGCAGTCCAGACCCAACAATGGATTCCTTTGCAACTACCTGCTCCAACTGCCTAGGCACAACTTCCAATTCTTGCCATGCTCATCTCCAAGACTCCCAGTAGCATATGGCAGAGATTCACTGGAGAGTCTGATAAGGTAAGAACATTCCTAGCCCAGTGCAAAGCGGACGCGGAACGGATACAGCAGATGCAGAACGGACGCCGAGTGGATGAAGCGGATGCACAGCGGAAGCCTAGCGGATGCACAGCGGAAGCCTAGCGGATGCCTAGCGTTCACTGCGCATCGGGAGGATGCATTTTGCGTCAGCCCCCGCAGATAATAAAGGGAGGAGTTCCAAGCAGGTCACCACTCGAGGAAAGCCTGCTTTTCCAGACCACTCAAGTTGCCTTTTGCCAGCCTTGCTTGCTGCCATCCTGCAGCCTCCCCTGCCAGCCTTCCTGCCAGCCTCCTGCAGGCCCTTGGCTGTCCCGCCTGCCTGGCCAAGCCTGCCTTCCCCAAGCCTCCCTGCCAGCCTTGCTTGCCTGCCTGCCCTGCCAGTCTGCCTGCCAGTCTGCCCTGCCAGTCGCCTGCCTGCCAGCCTTGGTGCCTTGCCTTCCTGGCCAGCCACTTGGTGCATGCCTTTCCTGCCAGCCCTTCCTGTTCCAGCCTGCCCTGCCAGCCTTCCCTGTCAGCCAGCAAACCCCACAAACCATGGGGAAGAAGAGAAGCCTCAAGCCATCCTGCCTGCCAGCCTGGCAAAAGGGACGGGCCCCTCCACTCCTGGCCCCTCACTCCCTGCTCTGCTGGGCTTTCTGTAGCACAGGCCTCGCTTTCTGCGGCTGGGCTTCTGTGCTTCTGCTTTGGAGGAGCTGGTGCTGCTGCTTATGGCGGTGGGTGCTCTCTGCTCGTGTTACTCTGCTGATTGCTGCTTCTGGCGGTGTGCTTCTGCTTGTGCTACTCCTGCTGATTGCTTGGCTTCTGGCGGTGGTGCTTCTGCTGGTGCTTACTCTCCTGCTTGTTAGTGCTCCTCATCCTGCCCTGGTCCCTGCTCATCCCTGCTGGTCCTGCTTTCGTCCTGCTCCGTGCTCCCTGGTTCCCTTGCTCGTCCTGCTTCGTCCTGCTGGTCCCTGCTTCATGCTCCTGGTCCTGCTTCATGCTCCTGGTCCCTGCTCAAATTGCTCCCTGGGTCTGCTGGTGCTCCTGGTGCTGCTTGGCGCCTGCTGTGCTTTACTCTGCTTGCCTGCTGATCCTGGTAAACCTTGCCCTTGGTGCTGTGCTGCTGAATGCTGCGATGATCCTTCTGGTGCTGGTGCCTTGCCTGGTGGGTGTGGGGGAGGAGCAGCCCTAACAACCTGGAAGCCCCTCTGAATGAGGGCCCATCTGGTCCTGCCAAAGGGAGGAAAGAGGCATATGTGAAGAACGGGAGAGGAGGCAATACTCCCATTGAAGGAGGACACGAGGATGAGGTGCTTGAGTGGGCTGAAAGAGAATGACTATCTATGGCGGAAGGGAACAACAGGCCTCTACAGGGACAAACCAAAAGGAAAGCAGGCTGCTTGGAGAGAGAAAGGCGGAAGAAGTCTGGCTAACACTTCCAGAGGTGCTCCTCGGCTGGTGGAAGCAGATGCTCAACCCTGGTTATGGGAAAGCTGCACCTCAAGAAATCTGGCCAGGCCAACGGTCAAGCTGCCAGACAGAGAGACCTACGTCATGGCCAGCTGCAAGCTTCCTGGAGGGTGGAGATCCGCACCGAGGAGCAGCCCCTTCTCACAACCATCTCTCCGGCAGGCCCTGCCTGAGAGCCAGTCCTCTTCCGGCCGAGAGTCAAGCAACTTATCTCCAGGCAGGTTTTTGTGGAGCGTCCCACGGCAGAGAACCCCGCGGACAGTTTTTAACCGTGAGGAGCGCATGGAGGACTCCCTGGCACAAGTGGGAGAAAGGAGACAGCACTTCCACCACATCCCTACCGCATCCCACCCACAGCTCCACCTCCAGAGAAGGCAATGAGAAGCCAGACAGGAGGGGCAGAGCCCACACTGTCCTGCTGGAGGAATCAGGGACACCATCCAGACGCAGCAATAGATCTTCCCCTCTCTTCAGTGGTTCCACACCGACTCCTCAATCCTCCCAACTGCAAGCCCTTCCTCAACCTATGTCAACCAGATCCTCACGCGAATGGCGGAACCCCAGTACCAGGTGGTGAAGGACCGGATCACCGAGCTGCTTCAACAACCCCTCCAAATCCAGAATGAAACCTTGCTCCCACCCCAGTCCAGGTCTGCCTACTCCACCCAGGTGATGTCCACTGCCCTTCAAGGCCTTTCCACAAGGCCCTCCACCTTACCAGGGCATTAACGGCTACCAGGAGGTCCCAGCAGAAGGCAGCAGCCCTTCCCAGTCCCAGGCCACAGGCTCATTGGAACGCCCACCGTTGCAACCGGTTCCACTGATGGCCAACTGGCATTGCCACCCATGCCACTGACTGCCCACTAATTGACACCATGCCACCCACACCACAAAATGCCACCCACGCCGTCCTCACCCAGCTACAGACCAGACAGCCCCACTACACTGCCTTTTCCCTTTTCCTCCTTCGTGGGACCTTGTTGGCCAGGATGCCAAAAGGTCGGTTCTCCACCACCCGCCTTGGCGCCTGGACAGCCCCTGTAAGTTGAAGATCCTCTCTTCACGGTGAGGCAATCTGGAGGTGTAGGGCCTTCATGAGGTTAGGTTTCTGAGGGGAGAAGGCGATCACCCCCACGAAGAAGTAGGGCACATCTTGCGTTGTCGTTGGGCAGGGGTTCTGGAATCTGGGAAGCCCATGATGAGCTTGTGTTCCAGCCCTCCTTGAGATGACTGGCCGTGTAAAATACCTGGCCATCTGAACATGAAGCCATTGCCTTGAAGAATCGATGTACATGAAACTTGTTGTCAGCATCGACCATGGTGAAGAGGAACAATGCTGAAGAAGCCCTTGTAGTTGAAAATAAGTGGGATCGCCCAACTTGGCTGGTGCCCCTTTTGCAGGCCCACGTGCTTGCCATCATATGGCTCCAACGGTAATGTGGGAAGTTTCGCACCTCTGATACCACTTCTCTGCAACCCCTTTTTTTTTTTCCCCCCCTTTTTTCTTCCTTCTTCAGTGGAGGGGCACTTGAAAGGAGCCTCCG